>JADBJO010003760.1:0-90000 GCA_016801955.1 Conus betulinus
GATAGGGTCCAAGAGTTTTAGATACGACGGTCTGGCAGAGCCGTACACAGCACAACCATAGTCCAGTTTGGAACGGACCAAGGCTCTGTAGAGGTGCAGCAAAGTTTTCTTATCAGCGCCCCAGTCAGTGTGTGCTACGACCCGCAGAATATTCAGAGCTTTCTGGCAAGAGGTTTTGAGGTGTTTAATGTGGCTGAGAAAGTTGAGTTTTTGGGTCAAAAATAACTCAAGGAATTTGGCCTCTGTGACAGCTGGAATGGGAGATTTCCCTATTTTGATTTCAGGATCTGGAAAAAAAAACTGACGAAAATTATGGAAGTGAATGCACTGTGTCTTCGTAGGAGAGAAAGTGAAAGCCGTTTTCATCCGCCCACTGATGAATTTTTATCCACACAAAGCTGGAGCCTGCGCTGGACACTCGGGTACAGGCTTCCAGTTGCATAGACAGCAAAATCATCCACAAACAATGAGCAGTCTGAACCCCTGCTGAACTGACTTGACAATGTTGTTAATCTTGATGCTGAATAGGGCCGGAGACAGTATGCTCCCTTGTGGAACACCCAACTCCTGCTCATGAACATCAGAGAGAGTGGTGCCAACCCGGACCTGAAACTGTCGGTCTGCCAAAAAAAATTTGAAAAGTGGAAGATGACCCCGAAAACCAAGATCATGGAGATCATGAAGAATTCCAGATTTCCAGGTGGTATCGTAGGCTTTCTCCAAGTCGAAGAATATAGCCACTGCGTGGTGTTTGTTCAGAAAGGCGTTCCGAAGCGTAGATTCCAGACGAATCAAATGGTCCACTGTAGTATGATGTTACGGAAACCACACTGTTCTTTCGCCAGAAGGCCGTCGGTTTCAAGTTTCCACATGAGTCTAGCGTTGACCATTTTCTCCATCAGTTTACAGACACAGCTGGTCAAAGCTATTGGACGGTAGTTTGACGGGTTGGAGAGATCTTTTCCAGGTTTGGGAATAGGAATGATGAGGGCTTTTCGCCAAGATGGTGGAAAGAATCCAGTAGTCCATACATGTTGTATACATGTAGCAGGATGTGCAGACCTTTTTGCGGAAGATGTTTCAAAAGTTATAATGGATTTCATCTATACCCGGAGAGGAATCGTTGCAAGAAGTAAGGCGGATTTCAATTCATTTAAAGTGAAAGGAAGATTGTAGTCTTCCATGTTGTCTGACGAAAAGTTGCAGGGTGATTTTTCTTTAAGGGCTTTGTTTTTGACAAAAACTGGCTGACTTGTTAGAAGAGGAGGAATTCTTTTCAATGGTTGAAGCAAGCAGATTAGCAACTGCTTTTTTTTCTGTTATTAAAGAATCAGAAAACTTGAGGTGGTTCACAGTGGGGCAGGTGTTCTTCCCTTTAATTTTCTTGATGATTTTCCCACACTTTTTTCTTCGATGTTTTGGATGTGAGACTTGAGCAAAACTGTCTCCAAGATAATCGCTTACTGGTCTTATATATGTGTTTAGATTTGGCCCTCAGTTTCTGATGCGCTCGGACGTTGGGCATCGAGGGTCTGCAAGAGACCCTACGTTGAGCTCTTTTACGGGTTTTGTTAATTTCTTTGCACTCAGAATTGAACCAAGGAACTTTTGGCATTACGGGCTTCTTGGAAGATGTCTGGATGGTTGACTTTGCGCAAATTCAGTATGAAATCTGAAAGACTTCCTGCCGGATCGTCACTTTGCAGGATCTTGTCCTCTTCCAGATCCATAAGAAACTTAGTGGCAAAGAGGTCCCATCTGCTTTGTTGAAATTGAGGCGTTCTGGCAAAGACTCACTCTCTGCATTCGTACACCGAAGCAACACAGGAAAGTGGTCACTACCATGCAGGTCCTCATCAACCTCCCAAACAAAATCCAAAAACAAAGATGGATCACAGACAGAAAGATCCAGACAAGATGTGGTGCCATTAGCGGAGTGAAAGTAAGTTGGTGATTTCCTATTCAAGACACACAGATCAAGCTCCGAAAACACTTCCTCTAAAAGCAGACCCCGTGGTGAAGATCTCTCACTTCCCCATAGAGGAGAGTGGCCATTCAGATCACCCAACAGCAGGAAGGGTCGAGGAAGCTGCTCCAAGAGTGAAATGAGGTCCTGTTTGGTGACGCAGATGTTTGGAGATAAGTACAAACTACAGATAGTAACTGTTTTGTGGAGAGTAACCCGAGCTGCCACTGCCTGAAGCGGAGTCTGCAGAGCAACTGGGCTGTACAGAACAGAGAGTGAATGAACAAGGCAACTCCACCAGAAGCACCATGTTCAACAGACTGTGCAGGTAGATTTAGAAAACTGTAGCCAGAAAGTGAAAAATTTTTGTCAGACTTGAGAAGAGTTTCTTGGAGGGCAATTAGCATCGGCCTAGCCTCACGGCACAACAGCTGCAATTCTTCATAATTGGAAGACAGTCCCCTGATATTCCAATGTATGATTGAATCCATTGTGGATGAGTCCATCATAAAAGAAATATGGTGAAGGAAAATAAATCTCGTAACTCTTCCTTTTATTCCATATCAACATCATCTGGATCCGAGAGAACTGCAAATCTGTTGAAATTTCTCTCCGCTTTTGGTCTTTCCTCCAGAACCGCCAGCTCCCTTGTTGACAGCTGTAGGGTGCCCTTTGGAGGATTTTGAGGAGGGGGTGGTCTTGTCTTGCACTTCAACGACTTCCACGCTCTGCCGCCCTGAAGTGCCTGTAGGTCTTTTGCCCCCTGTTGGTCTGGGGCGCGGGAGTAGGCTTCGAAGACTGACTCGTATCTGAAGGTGATGACTGCTGGGGTTCATCGCATGCAGTGGTTCCGTCTGAGGCTACAGACTTGGTTTCTGGCTCTCTCTCAGCAAACGAGGACTCCACCGTCTGCACTACGATGCTGACTGTTGTTGGCTTCTTTACTGCAGCTGCAAACGAGAGCCCAGCAGTTGGTTGACTTTTGCAGAGGCCAGAAGAGCTGATATCAAAAGCTCACATGTGCAAAAAGCACTGACAAAAGCCTTCACAGACAGCACACACAAACGAACAAAACAATACTCAGGGCACAATGCAACAGTGACTCGCAGACATCCAAGAAAATTAAAACAGCATCGAAAGAGCACAGGCAACCTTGCTCTCTTGGGTCATGCATCACTTCAGATGCTGACAGGCCATACACTCACACTTGTACCCCTCTATCACTGGCATTTGCAATGATTCTGTGCCAGTCACAAAATGGTTGTGTGGTGACAACTTTCTGCTTTGCTCAAAGAAACTAAAGAAATGGACAGGTTGGGCAATACTCTTGAGGGGGGGGGGGGGGGGTGTTTGTTTGTAAAAATATATGTAAAACTGCTACAAATCAGCAGTACAGAAGCAACAACCCATTTTTCGGGCAGAGAAACAGCAGGCAGTGGAAGGCCCTATCGGAACAGAGGTGGCTGGACCAGCCATGTGAGTTAAAAGCAGGCATGAAAGCTCGCTCACGCAACCCAGCCACCAAGAGGAATTGGCAAGCTTAGCTCTGCCCACTCTCAGCCAGCCAGCGAAGCATTAAGTGCTTACTATCAAAATCTCCCACTGTTAAGGGCAGAATTAGAGGCAGAGATGGATACGTTTAAAGAGGGCAGGCACCAATATTTTCTTCCGGTATGGGAATCACTTACAACAGACCAAGAAATATTACAGTTGATAAAAGGAGCTACACTGGAATGAAGAGGTAAGTTAAGGTAATGTTGTTATAGCCCAGCCGACTGCAAAGGGCCATATCAGGGCTGTCACCATGTTAAAATCAACTCACAAGTCATAAATAAAAAAAAAAACCAACAAACAAACAAACCTTTCATACATCTCTTTAAAATACATCTTCTAAAAGCGTACCAGAAAACTTCGTTAAAAATCTTTCTTCCGTAAAATCCTACATCAATTGAAAAATGTTAATCTCTCTCAGAAACCCAAAGATTACATCAGGTGGGACATCTCTGAACAGGGTTTTCATGAAGTCTGATGTAAAGTGTTTGTGTCTCACATCGTGCAAGTCCCAACAATCTAAAAGAACATGTTTCACTGTGAGTGGAACATGACATGGAATGCACCACGGAGGATCTTCACCTTTTAAAGATAAGAATGGGTATAAAAGAAGTGGCCTGTTTGCAAGCGGCACGAACTGTTTCTTCTTCACAACTGCCTCAGGAACATGGTAAAAATTCTTTCAGGTTTGGACGGATTTTAAATAGTTTGTTATCCGTCTGCTAGGTCCATTCCTCTTGCCAGAGGTGTTTGACATAATCATCAACTTTGGGTTTTGATCTGTATTGGGGACAAACATGTTAGACAGTGGAATATGAAGAGAACACTGTTATCCCCTCACGTGTCTGATAGTCAACACCAACAGATGTGAAGCCATCATAATATCTGACAATCTCTTCAATCAGCCAGCAGGCAGACCTGGGGCCAATCACCGGGTTTTTGACGATTACCACTAACCGACGTGCAACCCTTGTAACCTTTGACCTCTTCAATTCTAACAGATGTGCAACCATCATCTGTTTTGTGACCTTCACTTTCCTCAGAGACTAAATTCGACTGAATCATGACCACTAACTAGCAACAGCCTGTAGCATCCTGATACGAAACAAACCGGCACCATGACCTAGTTCCCTCTAGTCAACTGCCACACAACTGGATACAGTTGCAGTCATGGGTCCCATCATATGATCCGTGACTCGGGACAAAGGTGTGACGCTCAACGAACATTTTCTTGAGCATATCACTCATACCATGGACCCTTTCCAGAAAACCTTTGACACACATAAGATAAGATAATGTTGCTTATAGCCCAGCCGACTGCAAAGGGCACATCAGGGCTGTCACCACGTTAAAATCAACTCACAAGTCAGTCATTCACACAATTCTTTAAATTACATCCAAAAACCCATCCGAAAGTTTGTTTTAAAAAAAACTTTCTACTCTAAAATCTCAGATCCATGAAAAATGTTAATCTCTTTCAAGAACTGAAAGATCGCGTCAGGCGGAACGTCTCTAAGGTAAGGTAAGGTAATGTTGCTTATAGCCCAGCCGACCGCAAAAGGCCACATCAGGACTGTCACCACGTTCACCACGTTAAAATCAACTCACAAGTCATCTTTAAAAAAAAAAAAAAAAAAATCTTTCACACATCTCTTTAAATTACATCTTCTACAAACGCACCAGATATGTCGTTAAAAATCTTTCTTCCGTAAAATCTTAAATCAGATGAAAAAATGTTAATCTCTCTCAAAAACTCAAGGATCATGTCAGGTGGAAACGTCTCTGAACAAGGTTTTCATGGAATCTGCTGTAAAATGTTTGTGTCTCACATCTTGCAAGTCCCAACACTCTAAAAGAATATGTTTCATGTGAGTGGCACATGATATGGAATGCACCATGTGTCATGGACCAGTTGTTAGGCCTTTGTTTTTGTTTTTTTTTTCCCTGTCATTTCATAGTAAAAGTTTGTTTTCCTCTCCTTTCTGTCTTCTCTTTTCCCCAGCCAGTTATACTTACCTGTCCTACCTGTCTAGTTAGTGGACCATGGTCCAGTGGGCTGTTCCATTCTGCCTAATCAGCTTCACTGTGTTGAAGTTTTGGCTTTGGAAGTCAGGTGAGACAGAGCTGCTTGGCAGTTTGGCCAGGGCGTCTGTACAGTCAATCAGGGTGACGCTGTGTCGTGTCTCCTGGGAGGAGAAGTGTGGTTTGTTGCTAAAACTCCTTCTGCTGGCATTTCTTGGGTTGCCAGTTACCTTGTATGCTGAGCGTGTTTTCTCAGGTAGGGAAGGTGAGCATGTTGTGCAAAATAACTAGGCTAGGGCTTCTGCGCGAATGTGTTTGTGAGTGTCTGGATTATGTCTCATTTTATTTCGTTTCATTCTCCTTGGTTTCTTGTATGTAGTTTGTTAGGAGGTGAGACAAATGGGGAGTGGGGTAGGGAGCATTTTTAGTATGGTTGTATGAGTGAGGTGTGTGAGACGTTGAGCTCTTTATTTTCTTTATTATTTATTTCCTATTGCTATTTTGTCATTCCTGTTTACATATTTTGGTATGCATTATTTTGTTGAGGGATTAATGCTTAATTTAAACATACTTTAACTCTGCAATTCTTCCAATTCAATACGGCCACCAGGGCGTTGTTTTGCCGTGTTTTGTCTTGTGACCTTTGGTATATTTATTGACCAATGGGAACTCAGTTAGCATAGGTCAAGATCATTTCAGCAAGCCATTGGAAGGCTACACCTACTATATATATTAGCCTCTGCCAAATAATCCAGATTCTGAACGTTTGGGCCTGTTTGAGCAAATCCATTTGTGTTTACATTTTTAACTTGTGCTCTCCTTACTTCATTTTCGGTCCTTGGTTGCCAATATGGCTCTGCATTGTTTACTTCCAAGTTAATTGTATTTCTTAACTTTTTCCCTTGTTTTAGTTTTTAATTGGACTTAGTCTTTCTTTAGTGTTTTGGTTTCATAGTATGTTATCCCAAATGGGAACTTAAGTCATTTTCAAGGAATTTTTATTCTAGAAATTTCCTTCTCTTTGGCCTAAATTCGACTTTAGTCGTTTTCAGTTTTGGTTCTTGTTTTCAATAACTTTCTTTGTTCTACACCATGCTGTTGCTTGGTATATAAAAACGTTTATCATGTCTTTTAGTAATGTTTAACTTGGAGTTATTTTGCTTGTTGGGGGGGGGGGGGGGGGGGGGGGAATGGTTACTCATTCCTCCATTCCTTGTCTTTATAACGTGGTAACCTTGCAAGGCTGCAGTTATTTAATTGTATTGTCACCCTGTGTGCTGCCATGTGGATGTGATGCCACATAAATGTTTACCCAAGTTTTTTTTGTTTTTTGTTTTTTTGTATTCATGGAGAAGACTATAACTGGTTTAACACTAGTGTTCCATGGGGGATAACTTAGTTTATTTGTCTTCCCCATCCAGTGCCTACAAAGTAGCTGACCGATGGTCCGGCTACCCCTCCTGGTTGCTGGTCGTCACGTCCTGTTGGCCCTGTAGCCACTCGGGAAAGGGAACTTCTACTGGCAGAGGAAGGGGTCCCTCCACTTGCCCAGCATCGCCCTGCATTGGATACCCCTATCCCCCCACTCTCTGGTTCCCTTTGCCCCCTGTCATGGCGATGTCCCTTTGCCACATCGTTTGGCCGCGAGGCTGAGGGAGGGGAGGTGAGGAGCTCCACTCTTCACCAGCAACCTCCTCCCCTCCTCCTGTTCCCTCTCTCCTCCCTAGCCCCAACGTCTGGCTATCTTCGTTGGGAGAGGGTGGTGGGAAACATCACCGCCGGAACCCGTCACTTTCCCTCCTTGGTCTCTGCTTGACCACTCTTCAGAAATGGAGGGGGAGGGGACAAGTAACGGCGACCTTCTTCCACATATCCGCGTCATCACCTTCTTTTGTTTGTTTATCGCGACTTTTCTTCAGACACTGTGTGAGGGTTGTATCCCTGTTGTGGTACGAACGAACCAGTGTCCTTTCGCGATTGTATACTTGTGCAGACCGACAATACTATGCGCGTTCCCGTCAGTGCGATGTTCCGTGACTTATGGGCTTGATTGTTCCGGGAAGGTTAATGTAATGGACGGTGTAAAAAACCGGGTTTTGGGTTATCTTTCTGAAGTGTTAGATAACTGATGATTAGATGATTAGGCATGTTCTATATCCTAATGTTGCCTTAGTACGACTGTTGTTGGAACAATCTAATTGCCATGTTGGATTGTTGCAGAACGACCATTTACTTGTTGCACTAGTTGATGGGTTATCTTTGTTTTGCTATACATTGATGAAGATTGGTTAGTGTGCTTGACGTATTGATCTTGCACTTTATCCATTCGCCCGCTCTTGCCTTTCGCATTTCTTAGCCTTATTTTGCTTGTCTTCTTGTTTTTCTGTTCTTCTGCTTCTTTTATTTTGTTTGTGTGGTTGATTGAGTACTTGGAATTTGTCTTTGTGGTGTGATGAGTGTGTGTAAAAAAAAAAGTGAAGTGTGAATCTTGTCTTCGAGTTAGTGCGTGTGACTGCGAGTTGGGGAATTAAAAGGAATCTCTATTCCTCTCCCACTAGGGGAGTTACACCATGAAGCTTCTTCACTCTTTAAAAGGTATGAATGGGTAAAATATGAATGACCAGTGTGCAGCTGGCATAGAACTGTTTCTTCTTTACGACCACCAGACAGAGATAAGAGGAACTCCTTTAGGTTTGGACACACATTCATGACCATTGTGAGTGGCACATGATATTGAATGCACCATGGAGCTTCTTCACTGTTTAAAAAGGTATGAATGGGTAAAATATGAATGGCCAGTGTGCAGCCGGCATAGAACTGTTTCTTCTTTACGACCACCAGACGTAGATGAGAGGAACTCCTTTAGGTTTGGACACACATTCCTGACCATGCCACAGTGGAGGTATACATTTTTCATAGATACATTGGTGCTTACAATCCTATTGACATCGGCAGCTCATGGATTGACTACACATCAGACCAAACATTTACAACAAAATTTTTACCCACAGCTGCACCAGACTGCCACCAGACCTATCCCAGTCAACCCTTGAATTACGGCTCAGATCAAACCCAAACAATAAACTCCTGAAGATCCACATTGACTACACAACTAACAAAATGCTGTTTCAAGGCCGGGCTTGCCAAGACCTTGTCAATGAGGAATTCAAAACACTGAATGCGACTGTACACACACTGACCATGGCGCCACCCTCAACACATGGCCGACCAGTCTCTGCTGCCCTTCCAATTGCTACAGTGTGTAGCGAACACTGGCAGAAGTTCTGTGCAGCTCTCACCACTCAGACAGACATGCCTACACAGCACCCAATGGAGCTGGAGTGTGAGCCGCCCCTTCAAAATAAGCAGGAGTGTTCTCTTCCGTCTCCATACCCTGCAGGTCTTCCAGCACCTGTGTTGTGTTCCCCAATTCCATCCCACACACCACGACCCTCCGTTCTCTCTCTTCCCTCCATGACCATATATGATTCGATCTACATAACCATCCATCCTTGTGACAGAAAAGGACATCAACTCTATCCCTTTTCCCTTTCATAACATTAGACCAGCAGTAGAGAATACAAACATTAGAAGCCCTTTCACTATCACAATGGACAGCCTAACGTTAATGTTATATTAATGTTGCAAGCCAACCACAAGGGCCATATCAGGGCTGTCACCACGTTGAAGTCAAGTCACCAGTCATTCATTAAGGTAAGTAAGGCAACGTTGCTTATAGCCCAGCCGACCGCAAAGGGCCATATCAGGGCTGTCACCATGTTAAAATCAACTCACAAGTCATTAAAAAAAAAAAAAAAAATGTTTCACACACCTCTTTCACATACGTCTTCTAAAAACGTACCAGAAACTTTGTTAAAAATCTTTCTTCCGTAAAATCTTAGATCTGATGAAAAATGTTAATCTTTCAGAAACTCAAAGATCACGTCAGGTGGGACATCTCTGAACAGAGTTTTCATGGAGTCTGATGTAAAGAGTTTGTGTCTCACATCGTGCAAGTCCCAACATCTAAAAGAATATGTTTCACAGTGAGTGGAACATGACATGGAATGCACCACGGAGCTTCTTCACCTTTTAAAAGATATGAATGGGTATAAAATGAGTGGCCTGTGTTCAAGCGGCACAAGACTGTTTCTTCTTTACGGCCACCTCAGGAACATGGTAAGGTAAGGTAATGTTGCCTATAGCCCAGTCGACTGCAAATGGCCACATCGGGGCTGTCACCACGTTAAAAATCAACTCACAAGTCATCTTTAAAAAAAAAAAAACTTTCACACATCTCTTTAAATTACATCTTCTGCAAACGCACCAGAAACATTATTAAAAATCTTTCTTTCAGGAACATGTAAAAATACTTTCTGGTTTGGATGGATTTTAAATAGTTTGTTATCTGTCTGCTACGTCCATTCCTCTTGCCGAGGTCTTTGACATAATCATCAACTTTGGGTTTTGATCTGTGTAGGGGACAAACATGTTAGACAATGGAATATGAAGAGAACACTCTGTTATCCCCTCACAATGTCTGAGAGTCAACACTGACAGAAGTGCAGCCATCATAATATCCGACAGACAGTCTCTTCAACCAGCCAGCAGGCAGACCTGGGGCCAATCATTGGGTTTTTGATGATTACCACTAAACGACGTGCAGCCCTCGTAACCTTTGACAATCTCTTCTACTCTAACAGATGTGCAGCTATCATCTGTTTCGTGACCTTCACTTTCCTCAGAGACTAAATTCGACTGAATCTTGGCCGCTAACCAGCAACAGTGCAGCGTCCTGATGTGAAACAAGCCGGCATCATGACCTAGTTCCCCTTCAGTTAACTGCCACACAACTGGATACAGTTGCAGTCATAGGTCCCATCACACGATCCATGACTCAGGACAAAGGTGTGATGTTCGAGGAACATTTTCTTGAGCGAATCACTTATACCATGGACCCCTTCCAGAAAACCTTTGACACACATTCATGATAAGATAATGTTGCCTATAGCCCAGCCGACCACGCAAAGGGTCATATCAGGGCTGTCACCACCTTAAAATCAACTCATAAGTCAGTCATTCACACAATTCTTTAAAATACATCTTCTAAAACCCATCCGAAAGTTTGTTAAAAAAAAAAACTTTCCACTGCAAAATCTCAGATCCGATGAAAAATGTTAATCTCTTTCAAGACTCAAAGATCGCATCAGGCGGAACGTCTCTGAACAAGGTTTTCATGGAATCTGCTGTAAAATGTTTGTGTCTCACATCTTGCAAGTCCCAACACTCTAAAAGAACATGTTCATTGTGAGTGGTACATGACATGGTAAGGTAAGGTAAGGTAATGTTGCTTATAGCCCAGCCGACCGCAAAGGGCCATATCAGGGCTCTCACCACGTTAAGATCAACTGAAGTCGTCAAAAAAAAAAAAAAAAAAAAACTTTCACACATCTCTTTAAATTTGAAATACATCTTCTAAATGCACCATGGAGCTTCTTCGATCTTTAAAAGGTATGAATGAGTAAAATATGAATGGCTGGTGTGCAGCGGCACAGAACTTTTTCTTCCTTAAGGCCACCAGACGTAGATAAGAGGAACTCCTTTAGGTTTGGACACACATTCATGACCATTGTGAGTGGCACATGATATGGAATGCACCATGGAGTTTCTTCACTGTTTAAAAGGTATGAATGGGTAAAATATGAATGGCCAGAGTGCAGCCGGCATAGAACTGTTTCTTCTTTACAACCACCAGACATAGATAAGAGGAACTCTTTAGGTTTGGACACACATTCCTGACCAATGCCACAGTGGAGGTATACATTTTTCATAGATTCATTGGTGCTTACAATCCTATTGACATCGACAGCTCATGGATTGACTACACATCAGACCACAACATTTACAACAAAAATTTTACCCACAGCTGCACCAGACTGCCACCAGACCTATTCCAGTCAACCCTTGAATTACGGCTCAGATCAAACCCAAAAAAAAAAAAACTCCTAAAGATCCAGGAAGTCCAGGAAAAAATTATGATTTTTTTTACTAAAGTAAGTGTTAACAGTGTAAAATCAAATTTCGAAAAATGCTGTGATAATGTGATGTAGGCCACTATGTAGTGCTGACACTTCAGATCGTTTTTGTGGTGTAACTAGGGGGGGAAAAAAAAAGGTCTCCAACTGACTGCCATAGGCCGGCTATGGCGTGGTGCATGCCCGCTAGCGGAACGCAGGAGCTGTAGGGCCTAGTTAGATGTGTCAGCTGTAGGTTACACCACCCATCACGCCAGCCATGGGGCCCAACACCAAGACACCAATGTATTTGTTGTGCAGGGGTAACCTAGAGCAAATAACAGATAAGCTTGATCCCATACAAAAAACAGCTGCATGTAATAAACAGTGTATGCCCCACTGGAGGTTTGCACTACATCATAGGTACATGGGAAATTCGTACCTAAAGGAGTGCAATGTACATGGAAAAATTACCGTGCACAGCACAAAAACTATGACTGTACTGAAGACTTTACCATCATCTCTCCAATTCCCTTTGACCTCTGCCAGTCTACAATAGAGATGAGATCAGATAAGATAAGATAATGTTGCTTATAGCCCAGCCGACTGCAAAGGGCCATATCAGGGCTGTCACCACGTTAAAATCAACTCACAAGTCATTCATTCACACAATTCTTTAAATATACATCATCTAAAAACTCAACCAAAACTTTGTTAAAAATCTTTCCACTGTAAAATCTCAGAGATGAGATCAGAGGAAATCAACATACATGTATATTATACAACAGGCACAATTCTTATTCAAGGGAAAGCGTGTCTACAGTGGGTCAATGAGGAGTTTGACAAACTGCGCACCATTGTACACACACTGGATGTGACTGCAAGCCTGACCCACTCTCCATCACACACATGTACCTGCGAGACATGGACATGGCGACGGTCATCGTAAAACACGCTGAGCAGAACACGGTGGAGAACAGCACTTGTGCGACCGTGAAACACAACACACACATGGTGTGCTTATCCCGCCATTACATAGTCAGCGAGCAGTGAAGAGGAAGAAGGAGATACACTCCCGCCACCTACTAACGCCTGCTCTTCTAACACCTGCTCTGCTCTTCTCACCCAGATCCAAGATGGCGACTAGGCAGCAGCAACTGTTAATACGTCTTGGGAAAAAGTAACCTACCACACATGACGGGCTACAGAGCCAATACATTTCACGTGAATTGCATTCAGTGAATATGATAAGATAAGATCATGCTGCTTATACCTCAACCGACCGCAAAGGGCCACATCAGGGCTGTCACCATGTTAAAATCAACTCACAAGTCATTCATTCACACAATTCTTTAAAATACATCGAAAAACCCATCCCAAAGTTTGTTAAAAGTGAATATGACAGGTAAGTGTGGTGCAAAAAGAGATTAATAAGTTATATGCAGTTAGTGTAGAATGGCAAATTGGAATTTTCACCTCGTGGAACCTGTTATTGAAGTCAGTGTCTGGGTACCCCAAAGCGGTGCACAAGGCCTACAACAGCTAAATGAAGCCAGAGAAGCCAGGAGGTTGGCCAGACACCTTGATCCTACAGTGTTCAATGGAGAGGACATGGTGACTGACCAAGAACAAACAGTGCCTAAAACCTTGCCCTTCATGTGAGGCGTGACGTGTTTTCTTTGTCAGTCCAAAAAAAAAAAAATTTTTTTTTTTTTTTTTTTTACTCAAGTAAGAGTTAACACTACAGTGTAAAATCGAATTTCGAAAAACTGCTGTGATAATGTGATGAAGGCCACTATGTACTGCTGACGCATTAGATCGTTTTTGTGGTGTAACTAGGGGGAGAAAAAAAAGGTCTCCAACCGACTGCCATAGGCCGGCTATGGCGTGGTGCATGCCGGCCAGCGGAACGCAGGAGCTGTAGGGCCTAGTTAGATGTGTCAACTGTAGGTTACACCACCCATCACGCCAGCCATGGGGCCCAACACCAAGACACCAATGCATTTGTTGTGCAGGGGTAACCTAGAGCAAATAACGGATAAGCTTGACCCCATACAAAAAACAGCTGCATGTAATAAACAGTGTATGCCCCACTGGAGGTTTGCACTACATCACAGGTACATGGGAAAATTCGTACCTAAAGGAGTGCAATTTACATAGAAAAATTACCGTGCACAGCACAAAAACTATGACTGTACTGAAGACTTTACCATCATCTCTCCAATTCCCTTTGACCTCTGCCAGTCTACAATAGAGATGAGATCAGATAAGATAAGATAATGTTGTTGCTTATAGCCCAGCCGACTGCAAAGGGCCATATCAGGGCTGTCACCACGTTAAAATCAACTCACAAGTCCTTCATTCACACAATTCTTTAAAATACATCATCTAAAAAAACTCAACCAAAACTTTGTTAAAAATCTTTCCACTGTAAAATCTCAGAGATGAGATCAGAGGAAATCAACATACATGTATATTATACAACAGGCACAATTCTAATTCAAGGGAAAGCGTGTCTACAGTGGGTTAATGAGGAGTTTGACAAACTGCGCACTATTGTACACACATTGGATGTGACTGCAAGCCCTGACCCACTCTCCATCACACTCATGTACCTGCGAGACATGGACATGGCGACGGTCATCATAAAACACGCTGAGCAGAACACGGTGGAGAGCAGCACTTGTGCGACTGTGAAACACAACACACATGGTGTGCTTATCCTGCCAATTACATAGTCAGCGAGCAGTGAAGAGGAAGGAGATACATTCTGTCCTTTGACCCCTTCATCCTGCCTACACTCAGCATCCCCACCCTCCATCCCCCACCCCTTCACCTACTAACGCCTGCTCTTCTAACACCTGCTCTGCTCTTCTCACCCAGATCCAAGATGGCAACTAGGCAGCAGCAACTGTTAATACGTCTTGGGAAAAAAGTAACCTACCACACATGACGGGCTACAGAGCCAATACATTTCATGTGAATTGCATTCAGTGAATATGATAAGATAAGATAAGATAATGCTGCTTATACCCCAAGTGACCGCAAAGGGCCACATCAGGGCTGTCACCATGTTAAAATCAACTCACAAGTCATTCATTCACACAATTCTTTAAAATACATCGAAAAACCCATCCCAAAGTTTGTTAAAAAGTGAATATGACAGGTAAGTGTGGTGCAAAAAGAGATTAATAAGTTATATGCAGTTAGTGTAGGATGACAAATTGAATTTTCACCTCATGGAACCTGTTATTGAAGTCAGTGTCTGGGTACCCCAAAGCGGTGCACAATGCCTACAACAGCTAAATGAAGCCAGAGAAGCCAGGAGGTTGGCCAGACACCTTGATCCTACAGTGTTCAATGGAGAGGACATGGTGACTGACCAAGAACAAACAGTGCCTAAAACCTTGCCCTTCATGTGAGGCGTGACGTGTTTTCTTGTCAGTCAAAGAAAAAAAATTTTTTTTTTTTTTTTTTTACTCAAGTAAGAGTTAACACTACAGTGTGAAATCGAATTTCGAAAACTGCTGTGATAATGTGATGAAGGCCACTATGTACTGCTGACGCATTAGATCGTTTTTGTGGTGTAACTAGGGGGGGAAAAAAAGGTCTCCAACCGACTGCCATAGGCCGGCTATGGCGTGGTGCATGCCCGCTAGCGGAACGCAGGAGCTGTAGGGCCTAGTTAGATGTGTCAGCTGTAGGTTACACCACCCATCACGCCAGCCATGGGGCCCAACACCAAGACACCAATGTATTTGTTGTGCAGTAACCTAGAGCAAATAACGGATAAGCTTGACCCCATACAAAAAACAGCTGCATGTAATAAACAGTGTATGCCCCACTGGAGGTTTGCACTACATCACAGGTACATGGGAAAATTCGTACCTAAAGGAGTGCAATGTACATGGAAAAATTTATCGTGCACAGCACAAAAAACTATGACTGTACTGAAGACTTTACCATCATCTCTCCAATTCCCTTTGACCTCTGCCAGTCTACAATAGAGATGAGATCAGATAAGATAAGATAATGTTGCTTATAGCCCAGCCGACCGCAAAGGGCCATATCAGGGCTGTCACCACGTTAAAATCAACTCGCAAGTCATTCATTCACACAATTCTTTAAAATACATCATCTAAAAACTCAACCAGAACTTTGTTAAAAATCTTTCCACTGTAAAATCTCAGAGATGAGATCAGAGGAAATCAACATACATGTATATTATACAACAGGCACAATTCTAATTCAAGGGAAAGTGTGTCTACAGTGGGTCAATGAGGAGTTTGACAAACTGCGCACCATTGTACACACACACTGGATGTGACTGCAAGCCCTGACCCACTCTCCATCACACACAGGTACCTGCGAGACATGGACATGGCGACGGTCATCGTAAAACACGCTGAGCAGAACACGATGGGGAGCAGCACTTGTGCGACCGTGAAACACAACACACACATGGTGTGTGCTTATCCCGCCAATTACATAGTCAGCGAGCAGTGAAGAGGAAGAAGGAGATACACTCTGTCCTTTGACCCCTTCATCCTGCCTACACTCAGCATCCCCACCCTCCATCCCCCACCCCTTCACCTACTAACGCCTGCTCTTCTAACACCTGCTCTGCTCTTCTCACCCAGATCCAAGATGGCGACTAGGCAGCAGCAACTGTAAATACGTCTTGGGGAAAAAGTAACCTACCACATATGACAGGCTACAGAGCCAATATATTTCACGTCAATTGCATTCAGTGAATATGATAAGATAAGATAATGCTACTTATACCCAACTGACCGCAAAGGGCCACATCAGGGCTGTCACCATGTTAAAATCAACTCACAAGTCATTCATTCACACAATTCTTTAAAATACATCGAAAAACCCATCCCAAAGTTTGTTAAAAGTGAATATGACAGGTAAGTGTGGTGCAAAAAGAGATTAATAAGTTATATGCAGTTAGTGTAGGATGACAAATTGGAATTTTCACCTCATGGAACCTGTTATTGAAGTCAGTGTCTGAGTACCCCAAAGCGGTGCACAAGGCCTACAACAGCTAAATGAAGCCAGAGAAGCCAGGAGGTTGGCCAGACACCTTGATCCTACAGTGTTCAATGAGAGGACATGGTGACTGACCAAGAACAAACAGTGCCTAAAACCTTGCCCTTCATGTGAGGCGTGACGAGTTTTCTTTGTCAGTCCAAAAAAAAAAAAATTTTTTTTTTTTTTACTCAAGTAAGAGTNCAGATGTCTTACCGACAGTACCTCCCTCCCCCCACAAGACAGATGTCTTACCGATAGCACCCCCCCTCCTCCCCACAAGACAGATGTCTTGCCAATAGCACCCCCTTCTCCCCACAAGACAGATGTCTTTATGGCAGCCACACAGACACACCCTCCCCCACAAGACAGATGTCTTACCGATAGCACCCCCCCCCCTCTCCCCACAAGACAGATGTCTTACCGATACCCCCCCCCCCCTCCCCACAAGACAGATGTCTTACCAACGCACCACCACCCCCTTCTCCCACAAGACAGATGTGTCTTACGATAGCACCCCCCCCCCCCTCCTCTCCCAACAAGACAGATGTCTTACTGATAGCACCCCTCTCTCCCCACAAGACAGATGTCTTACTGATACCCCCCCCCCCCCCCTCTCCCCAACAAGACAGATGTCTTACCAACAGCACACCCCCTCTCCCCACAAGACAGATGTCTTACCGATAGCACACACCCCCCCCCCACAAGACATATGTCTTACCAACAGCACCCCCCTCTCTTCACAAGACAGATGCACCCCCCTCTCTCCACAAGACAGATGCACAGCCCCCCTCTCCACAAGACGCACCCCCCTCTCCCCACAAGACAGATGTCTTACCAATAGTACCCCCTCTCCCCACGAGACATGACCGATGTCTTACCGACAGAGTCACCCCCCCCCCCCCTCCTCCTCGTCCTCTCCCCACAAGACAGATGTCTTACCGATAGCACCCCCCCCCCCCCCCCATCTCTTTCCACTTGACAGAAGTCTAACAGCTAGCACCCACCCACTCACCCCTCCTCTTTCCACTAGACAGGTGTCTTACTGATAGCAAACCCCCCTCTCTTTCCACTACACATGTCTTACCGATAGCAAACCTTCTCTTTCCCTACACGTCTTACCCACAGCAAACCCCTCTCTCTTTCCACTACACATGTCTTACCGATAGCAAACCCCTCTCTTTCCACTACACATGTCTTACCCAGAGCAAACCCCCCTCTCTTTCCACTACACATGTCTTACTGATAGCAAACCCTTCTCTTTCCACTACACATGTCTTACCCATAGCAACCCCCTCACTTTCCACTACACATGTCTTACCGATAGCAAACCCTCTCTTTCCATTAGACAGACGTCTTCCCGATAGCACCCCCTCTATTTCCACTGTGCATGCACACACATCCAAGATGGCGACTACGCAGCATCAACTGTAAATACGTCTTGGAAAAAAAAGTGACCTACCACACACGAAAGGGCTACAGAGCCGATACATGTCACGTGAATTGCATTCAGTGAAAATGACAGGTAGTCGTGGTACAAAAAAAAAAAGTTTTTTATGCAGTTAGTGTAGGACAAACAAATTGGAATTTTCACCTCGTGGAACCTGGCATCAAAGTCAGTGACTGGGTATCCCAAAAGTGGTGCACAAGGCGTACAACACGCTAAATGAAGCCAGAGAAGCCATGAGGTTGGCCGGATACCACAAACCTACAGTGTTCAGTGGAGAGGGCATGGTGATGACCAAGAACAAACAGTGCCTAAAACAGTAGCAAACAACGAGGGGCAGGGTGAGTACACTATGACAATGCCATGTGTTTGTGACAATGTGCATGAGACAGGCCGTTCTCTAAAATATACAGTGTGGCCGAAAAGCTAACTGGGAGTGCACAGAACTGCCAGTGTATCAAATTCTTATTTTCACTCGAAGCTCCAGAAGATATACATGCAAACTGTGTGCCCAAATAGTGTACAGGACAGAAAGTGTAGAGAAAGAGATTGCTGCACAATTAGCCGATGCCGCTGACGACGCTGTGCCAGACAACACACCACCACTCATCTCGGGCATTGTTACACGCGAAGTGTTTTTGAAGCCTTCATACAGCGGGCAAACAGCACACTTCAAAACCTAGAGGGTGCCGTGAACACGCTAGCTGAACAGAAGGTTTCAGTGTGAGAGGGCCAGGGGTGAGGAAATTGGCCAGCTTATGGCGGCCTGGCAGCAGCAGGGAAGGAAACATCACCGAGACCGTTCCTCCCCACATGTGGCAAGGATGACCAGCACCCACTTCATCCCGTCAATACCACCCCCTCCCCTGCCTCTACAACCCCTTCTCCGCCCCCACACCGCCACAACATGAGGTACCATCACCCTCCACTTCCAGAGGAGACGCAGAGCGCCAGGGCGACCTCAAAAACTGGAAATGACCCCGCTGGCAACGCCGAACAAACAGAAGCTGTAAGGAAAGAACGTGACTTGACTCAACAACAGATCTCACTCCCAGCGGTATCATCGCCATCCTCGTCTTCATCTTCTTCATCATCCACACACAGTGGTAGCGATGGCGACACGGAAGACAGCGGCCGTGAGGAAGGTGCTCTTCCCAAAGTGCTACTACTGCATGATTCTGTGTTGCACAGAATTGACGGGAAACGCCTGGGCCAGTCTTATGGCCTCACAGTGACCACTGGGAAGACGCCTACCATTGGTGACTGTCACAAACAGCCTGCACAACATGACAGCGGTGGCCATCCATACAGGTGTCAACGACCATAAGAGTGCCACTCCTCAGACTGCCAGTTGAAATTTGGAGTCCCTGGTAAGAAGCATACTCCGGAACAATGATCAAATCAGAGTGATCATGAGCAAAGTAGCTCCACTGAACGACGAAGAGCTGCAGGCAAAGTTGACTTTTTCAACGCCTTGTGAGAAGCGAGTCAGCTTCGTTTCCCACACTAATCTGAAAGTATGAGACAAGCGACTGATGAGGGGCACTATGCACCCCACTGATAAGGGACCAGCATTCTGGCAGGCAACCTGGGCAGACAACTCGCGGGCCCTTGTGGGGAAAAAACTAAACAGCGACACAGACGACCCAACCGAGACCAGAGAGAGAGGGAAACCGAAAGCAGACCACGCCACCAATAGGGCTACTACCGACGGCACAAAGGTGCTGTCACATACCACGACACGACACGCCAATATTACGGGCGACACAACCAGCCCGATCACCAACCTGGTCATGACCATTACCGTTGGCTCGTTCGTCTCATGGAAGACCGTCGGGAGGGACGCAGCCATGGCCGACGGGAAGCCTACACCCATGCTGCCCGAGGCGACAACCGAAATTACAGCCGAGCTGACCGCCGTGACATCACCCAAGATTACCACGGGTACGACCGCCGAAACGAACGCCAAGATGACCGCCAAAGCTACCGCCGGCACAACCGACGAGTAACCTACCAAAATGATCGCCGAGACGACCGCCGGGGACTACCACGGCAATGAGAGGCGACACAACGTGCGCCCTCGGCAATACCACAGTCGGCCTTTCCCTCCCCATAACTCAAACCTGACCACAGCCGCTTTCTATTAGCTCGTAGTCCGTGTGTGTGTGTGTGTGTGTGTGTGTGTGTGTAAGCTATTTTTCCATTGATGTATTGCACATTTTTTCGTACTCAAATATTACTAATAACTTTTCCGATACGTGTGCTGTCATGGAATATTAGAGGTTACAAGGGGACCGATGACGGCTTAAAGATTAACAATTCCTTGATGAAAGTGTTATAGAAATCCTGTCTAAATATGACATTGTATTTTAACCAAAAACCCATCTTGATATAGAGAAAAAGCCAATGAATATATTTACTTGGTTTTGCTGCAGGGGTTCATTATTATCGACAAAAAGGGGAAAGCCCCAAGGGTTAGGGGGGGGGGGGGGGTATCTCTGTCTACATAAAAGAGCAATACAGAAAGCGTATAGAATTCCTGCCAAGAAATAACAGCGATGTTGCATGGCTACAGATTAAAACAACATGTAAAGCGAAAACCGCAGAAAAGAGAGATGTATATTTAGGTTGTGTATATATTCCACCGGAATATTCTTCCTTTGGCAAGGACTACATTACACGCAAATGGGACTCATTAGAAAGTGACATTGAAGAACTAACAACAAAAGGCGATGTCATCCTGTGTGGTGACTTTAATGCAAGAACAAGCAATCAAGCCGATTTCATCAGCATGGACAATGAGAATTATTATGATTTACCTGCTGACTACCATTTTGATAACGTCATAAAAAGAGAGTCGATGGACCTTTAAACTAATAAAAACGGACGTTTGTAACATGTGTATTGGAAATCAAATGTGTGTGTTTGAATGGGAGAGTGCTTGGAGATCTTGCAGGATTGTACACTTGTCATAATTCACAGGGAAGCAGCGTAGTAGATTATTTCCTTTGCTCACATATATTGCTTAGACATGTGTTCAACATGAAAGTGACTGACTTGACACGACATTCTGACCACTGCCCACTAGAATTATTGATCCAACTACCCATAGAAAATGAAAATACATTACACAAAAAGCCAAGCCTCTTTCACAACTCACAATGAACAACAGTTACGTAAAGACCTACTTCATAGGAGTTCTACAATAAATACAGAAGAAGGATACCTAGTATTTCAGTGGAATGAAAAGTCTGCCGAAAAAGTAGTAGCAACCTCCAAAATGCCCAACATACGCACCATGATTCAAGAAATCAAGACCGACATTGTGACACAACTTGCAACAAATGAACATGACCGCGACAACCACAAAGATGGCGCTTAGACAAAGATGGATAGGGAAAAAAATCTAGACGTAGAAAGAAGTGGTTTGACAGAGACTGTCATTCCCAAAGAAGAGAGATAAGATCACTACTGAATGCGGTCAACAGAAAACACCCAAAACAAACAACTCAGGCAAAAATACTTTTCACGATGTAAATATATAAAACGACTTTTAAAGAAAACCAAGAAAACATATCGGAACAAACTCTTTAATTCCCTAAACGAAACTCCTCACCCTCTCCACACAAGAGAGAAGTCTTGTGGATAGCCCTCCCCCCCCCCCCTTCCCTCCTCCCTAGAAGCCTAGAAGACACAAGTCTTACCGATAGCACTTCCCCCCCCCCCCTCCCCATAAGACAGCAGTCTTATAGATAACACCCCCCCCCCCCCCCCCCCCCTCTCCACAAGAGAGAAGTCTTACTGATAGCACCCGTCCCCCCTTCACACAAGAGAGAAGTCTTACTGACAACACCCCCCCCCCCCCCACTTTCACACCAGAGAGAAGTCTTACTGACAGCTGCACCCCCCCCCCCCCCCTTCACACCAGAGAGAGAGAAGTCTTACTGACAGCTGCCCCCCACCCCCCAACTCCTTCTCACACAGAGAGAAGTCTTACTGACAGCACCCCTCCCCCCTCCACACAAGAGAGAAGTCTTACTGATAGCACCCCTCCCCCCTCCACACAAGAGAGAAGTCTTATCGATAGCACCCCAATCCCACCCCAACAAGACAAAAGTTATACCGATTGCATCTCCTATGGCCATTCCGCCTGTTTCTCGAAAACAGTTGTGGGAACAACGGAGCTCCTTCAAGGTCTTCGTTTTCCTGTCACACACACACACACACACACACACACACACACACACACACACACACACACACACACACACACGTACAAACTCATGTACACACATGCGCGCGCGCGCGTTAGCGCGGAAGCGTACACAAACGCATAAACTTTTACACATAGCAAGAATCCTTGAGTGTGTGTGTGTGTGTGGGGGGGGGGGGGTGTGCGCGCGCGCGCGCGCGCATGTGTGTGTATGTGTGTGCTTGTGTGCATGCGCGCGCGCGTGCGTACGTGTATGTGTGTGTTAATGTGTGTGTTAATGTGTGTGTTAATGAGAGAGACAAAGAGAGAGAGGGGGGAGGGAGAGTGAAAGAGTGCAATTGGTGTGTGTGTGTGTGTGTGTGTGTGTGTGTGTGTGTGTGTGTGTGTGTGTGTGTGTGTGTGTGTGTGTGTGTGTGTGTGTGTGTGTGTGTGTGTGTGAAAGTGTGTGTGTGTGTGTGTGTGGTGCGTGCGCGTGCGTGTGTGTGTGTGTGCGAGAGAGAGAGAGAGAGAGTGGGTTTGTGTTTGTGAGTGCGTGCGTGCGTTCGCAGGTGCACGTGTGTGTGTGTGTGTGTGTGTGTGTGTGTGTGTGTGTGTGTGTGTGTGTGTGTGTGTTGTGTGTGTGCGCGTGCGTGTGTGTGTGTGTGTGCGCGCACGCGCGCGCGCGTGTGTGTGTGTGTGTCTATGTGTGTCTGTGTGGTGTGTTTAAGCATGCCTATGCATGCGTATGAGAAGACATGTATGCACGGGGGCTTGGCTGTGTCAATGCACACAAGCGACTGCGAAACGTGTTTTACCTCTATTAAATCACGGATGGTATCTCCATCGTATTCTTGTAAAAGGTTTCCTGTGAACACACACACACACACACACAGGAATTCACTGAAACCTCGTTCCCGGCCATTCTGTCATCCAGTCAGTCATCGATCTTTCAGTCACCGGTAGCGCTCCACCCCTACTCTTGACCACCTCTCTCCACGTTTTGTCCTTTTATCTCTTTCTCTATCTCACCGTTCCTTCGATTCCCCCCCCCCCCCCTCCCTCTCACACACACACACACACACACACACACACACACACACACACACACACACACACACACCACACACACACACACACACACACACACACACACACACACAAGCGCGCGCGTGCGCGCGCAAACACACGCACGCACACACACACACACACACACACACACGCACACACACACACACACACATGTACTCTTTTAGGATCGCACACTTGTACACATCAAATGAAAAATGGAGAGAAACAGAGGGAGAGGGGGGTGGAGGAGGGAGGGAGAGACAGACAGGCTGACAGAGACAGACAAACATGTAGACAGACTCATAAACAGATGCACAAATAGATACACTAACAGACAGACAGAAGAAAAGAGAGAGATCACCCGTAACAAAGATACAGGGTGAAGTGACGTCAACTGACCTGATACGTCAAGTTTGGTGACGTTGTCCGTTTCTCTGATGGCGTCAATTACACACTGAATGCCGGAAGATTTCAGGTTGTTGTCAGCCACATTCTGAAACCAGCAAACCAGTCCTTTTTCCTCCTCACTCTTTCGTTTATTTTTTGTTTGTTATCTTTCTTATTTTTCTTTCCACTACTTTCCTCTTGATTTTCCGTTTCTTTTTCGTTCCATTTCCGATATTTATATTTTCCCGTTTTCTCTCCCTTTCTCCCCATAAACTCTCTCCTTCCCCGTCTTCCTCCACAACTCTCTCCCCTCTTGATTTTCCTCCATAACTCTCTCCCCTCCCCGTTCCCCATAACTCTCTCCCCTCCCCGTCTCCCCATAACTCTCTCCCCTCCCCGTCTTCCTCCATAACTCTCTCCCCTCCCCGTCTTCCCCATAACTCTCTCCCTCCCCGTCTTCCCCATAACTCTCTCCCCCTCCCCGTCTTCCTCCATAACTCTCTCCCCTCCCCGTCTTCCCCATAACTCTCTCCCCCTCCCCGTCTTCCCCATAAACTCTCTCCCTCCCCGTCTTCCTCCATAACTCTCTCCCCTCCCCGTCTTCCCCATAAACTCTCTCCCTCCCCGTCTTCCCCATAACTCTCTCCCCTCCCCGTCTTCCTCCATAACTCTCTCCCCTCCCCGTCTTTCCCCATAACTGACGTGCTTTTTTTTACATCAGTCCTCGCCCTGAGTAGGGGACTACAACATGCAGTGAAATCAATTAATGTAAAAAAAAAAAAAAAAAAAAAAAAAAAAGAAGCAAGCAAAGCGGTCATGTAATCATAAAAGAACATCAAATGAAAATAGAAGATAAATGAACAAAAAACAAAAAATAAGAATAATAATTAACAAACAAAAAATAGAAATAAAATGAGAATAACATAATGAAGAGGAAGGAGACAGTGGGGCTAGGGAGTGAGGTGGGCTGGGGGAACATATGTAAATGTACTACAACGTACAAGATTAGCATGTATGAAAACAGACAATAAAATGAATATGACAAAGTACGTACATATTTTTTTGAACACACATTCACGCACGCGCTCGCACGCACAGAGAGAGAGAGAGAGAGAGAGAGAGAGAGAGAGAGAGAGAGAGAGAGAGAGAGAGAGAGAGAGAGAGAGAGAGAGAGAGCAAGGCACAACATGTAATCATTTTTTGTAAGGCATGAAAATACGTAGAAGGTAGCATAAACATAGTGAGGGGGGGGGGGGGGGGGAGAAGAAGAAAAAGAGAGAGAGACGGGATGGAAGGGAGAGGGGGTACAGCATGAAATATAATAATTTGAAATGGAAATGTACTAAAACGTAAAATGAATATGACAAAGCATGTAAGGAATTCGGAACACACACACGCACGCACGCACAGACAGACAGACAGACAGAGAGAGACAGACAGACAGAGAGACAGACAGAGAGAGACAGAGAGACAGAGAGAGAGACAGAGACAGAGAGACAGACAGACAGACAGACAGACAGAGAGAGACAGACAGAGACAGAGAGAGACAGAGACAGAGAGACAGACAGAGAGACAGAGAGAACGCTGACAGAGAGAGAGAGAGAGAGAGAGAGAGAGAGAGAGAGAGAGAGAGAGAGAGAGAGAGAGAGAGAGAGAGAGAGAGAGAGAGAGAGAGAGAGAGAGAGAGGAGAGCAAGTCAGGAGAGAGAAACAAGGAGAGACCGTCAGACAGACCGGGGGACAAACAGACCCACAGAAAACACGGAGAAACACACCAGTAGTCATGAGAGAGAGAGAGAGAGAGAGAGAGAGAGAGAGAGAGAGAGAGAGAGAGAGAGAGAGAGAGAGAGAGAGAGACGGTTGGAGAGATGAACAAATACGTAAGGTAATCACAGCAACATGGTGATGACCAGGCCTGGCAGAGAAGGGCCATTAGGTGGGAGAAAATGGGGCCCATGATTTGAAGCATTGTCCTACAGCCTGTCCTATACATAGAAGCATTGTCCTACAGCCTGTCCTGTACATGGAAACATTGTCCTACAGCCTGTCCTATACATGGAAGCATTGTCCTACACAGCCTGTCTGTATGAAAGTCCATGATTTGAAGCATTGTCCTACAGCCTGTCCTATACATGGAAGCATTGTCCTACAGCCTGTCTGTATGAAAGTCCATGATTTGAAGCATTGTCCTACAGCCTGTCCTATACATGGAAGCATTGTCCTACAGCCTGTCTGTATGAAAGTCCATGATTTGAAGCATTGTCCTACAGCCTGTCTGTATGAAAGTCCATGATTTGAAGCATTGTCCTACAGCCTGTCTGTATGAAAGTCCATGATTTGAAGCATTGTCCTACAGCCTGTCTGTATGAAAGTCCATGATTTGAAGCATTGTCCTACAGCCTGTCTGTATGAAAAGTCCATGATTTGAAGCATTGTCCTACAGCCTGTCTGTATGAAAGTCCATGATTTGAAGCATTGTCCTACAGCCTGTCTGTATGAAAGTCCATGATTTGAAGCATTGTCCTACAGCCTTCCCCATGCCACCAGTTGTATGTGTGAAAGTAGGGCACAGTCAGTCGCCAGAACACGATATAACCCGTTTCTTTCTCTTTTTTTTTTTCCTTTTTCTTTTCTTTCTTTCTTTCTTTTTTTCTTTCTTTCTGTCTTTTCTTTCTGTCTTTTTTCTTTCTGTCTTTTTCTTTCTTTCTTTTTTTTTTTTTTTTTTTTTTCTTTTTTTTTTTTTTTTTTTTTTTTTTTGGTTGTTCTTTCTTCTTCTTTTGTTTCTTTCCTTCGTTCTTTCTTCCTTTCTTTTCCTTCCTTCTTCTTTCTTTCTTTCTTTCTTTCTTTCGAGCTTGCTTGCTTTCTTGTATCTTTCTTTCTTCGCTCCTTTCCTTTCTCTCTTTTCTTCTTTCTTTTTCCCCTTCTTTCTTCCTTTCTCTCTTTCCATTTTTTCTTTTGTTTTCTTTCTTTCTGTCATTCTGTCTTTCTGTCTGTTTGTCTGTCTGTCTTTCTGTTATTTTCTTTCACATCAAAGAAGTGATGCCTTATCCGCATCTGATGGTGGGGTCCGATGTGAACGAAGTGTGGTGGAGAACGGGCTGCCCGGCGCCGGACCAAAGCCGTGACCTTTAGTAGATACACGTCTGAGGTCTGATCCGGGAGTTCTTTTTTTCTCACGGTCTATAACACTGCTCCGGTGAAATTTGTCCACTTGTTCGCCCTTTTCTCCGGTAATAACCCGTGAACCTCAAAAAGATCAGGTTTATCAGGCGTGTTGCATTCTACAGACTTGTGATGTTGGGTGCAGATTTAGATTACAATCAAGATCCAGCAAGCGAAATAACATTCATAAGAGGAGGGAGCGGGGGAGGGAGCAATGTTGCCTAGTTATAAACTGAGCTAGAAACAGACAACTTTCTCCAAAATCAAAGCCTGAAACAATGAGAAATTAGCTAAGTTAAAATCCGTCCTGATGTATGCGTGACAGTTTGCGAGATGTCTGCAGAGACACTGCATGGACTGGGAGCAGGCTTGTGACAGGACTGTTCCATCCTGACAGGAGATCTACGTCTGTTCGTTGCCTTTAGAGAGTGCATGCCTTTTGTTTGAGCATGGTTAGGGTTAACCGAACAAAGTGTGTTGTTTTTTTTGTTTGTTTTGGTTTTTTAACAGATATGTCGCCAGGAACACTTACGTTGGGTTCGATTCCAGGCTCAAAGTGCACGCTGCATATAGTGGAACACAATATTTATCATTTCACGCGGAAAACATTAGCAAAAAAAGACCACCACCTACGGTCTGCTAGAGAGGCGGAGGAGGGGCGCGGCAGGGAGGAGAAGGAGAAAGACAAGACATGTGCCTCCTTCACAGAACTGACCCCGAGTCTGGAACTCTGTCACTGGGTGAGCGTATTGGCCGCCTGGCTGCTGGTCAACATTGCCAGAAAGGATAGTGACCAGGCCAGAGCTTAAAGAACCAATATACGGAGGACAGGGCAGAGCGACAGACTGCAGGACAGACAGACGGATACACTTGGCAGACAGACGGACAGACGGATACACTGGCAGATGACGGACAGACAGACGGATACACCGGAAGGCGGACGGACGGACAGACGGATACACTGGCAGACAGACGGACACAGACAGACGGATACACTGACAGACGGACGGACAGACAGACGGGTACACCGGCAGACGGACGGACAGACAGACGGGTACACCGGCAGACGGACGGACAGACAGACGGATACACTAGCAGACGGACAGACAGACAGACGGATACACTGGCAGACGGACGCACAGACAGACGAGTACACACCGGCGGACGGACGGACAGACAGATGGGTACACTGGCAGACGAAACGACAGACAGATGGGTACACTGGCAGACGAACGGACAGACAGACAGACGGATACTCTGGCAGACGAACGGACAGACAGGACTGGTACACTGGCAGCAGGACGGACAGACAGACAGACAGACGGCATACTCTGGTAGGCTGGCAGACGGACGGACAGACAGTTTGATACACTGGCAGACGGACGGACAGACAGACGGATACACTGGCAGACGGACGGACAGACAGACGGATACACTGGCAGACGGACGGACAGACAGACTGATACACTGGCAGACGGACGGACATACAGACGGGTACGGACCAGATGAAGATGAAAGAGTTTTCTGTCAACATGTCGGCAACGTGCTTGGCCCCTTCCTCCCCCAGACCATTTGTCCTTCATGTCCAGTGTGGTCACTGAGGAGTTCTCCTGGACATCAAAACACACACACGCACGCACGCACGCACGCACGCACGCACGCACGCACACACACACACACACACACACACACACACACACACGTTATAACTGATTTAATAAATGAAAGTACAACTGAAATTTTTTTTTAATTATGCTTTGAAGAACGTTCAAATTTGTCAGAAATAAGCGTCTATTATCTCATTATCATTTCCATAAAAGTAGTTGTGTTTTCTTACATAATTGATGGTTTGTCTGTGTCTGCTTGTCAACCAATGTGTATGTAAGTAAGTGTGTGTGTGTGTGTGTGTGTGTGTGTGTGTGTGTGTGTGTGTGTGTGTGTGTGTGTGTGTGTGAGTGTGTCTGTGTGTGTATGCGTGTGTGTGTAGCGAGCGCGCGCGCGCTCGCACGTGTGCGTATACACGCGTGCGTGCGTGTCTGAATGTAACAAAACTTGGTAGAAAGATTGTGATTTACAGACAAAGCCATTCAAATCGGATGCTGATCCCATATCAAAAAGCGACACCATCTTCGTTTAACCAAGTTACTCGAAAACGTCTGAATAGATTTGGGGTGAAGTGCGGTGGAAAGGTGGAATGTAGCCCCAACGAAGCCCGTCACTGTCAATGCAGACCCAGGCGGCAGATCCAGCTCTTCGTGTGCCGGAGATTGACGCTGCGCATGGAGCTGACTGCAGGCTATCAGACCAATGGCTGGCTGCACAGGAACTCTGTGCTCGCTTTCACCGAAGAAAAAGTTTCGCCGGTGTGCCATTTCTTCGTGTTGTCCTGTGACATTCATATCCTGAATGCACACTGACATGGACTGGTTGATGTGCTGTTAGTACCGGTTTGCCCCCTGCGACACACCGTCCCGGATACCCATCATTAACCAACCGCTGTTGGTGTACCAACCAACCAATCCCAACAGCACATCAACCAATTCCTGTCAGTATACCAACCAGTCCCAACAGCACATCAACCAATCCCTGTCAGGGTACCAACCCAACAAGTACAAACAGCACATTAACCAATCCCTGTCAGTGTGCCAACCAGTACCAACAGCACATTAACCAATCCCTGTCAGTGTGCCAACCAGTACCAACAGCACATTAACCAATCCCTGTCAGTGTGCCAACCAGTACCAACAGCACATTAACCAATCCCTGTCAGTGTGCCAACCAGTACCAACAGCACATTAACCAATCCCTGTCAGTGTGCCAACTGATACCAACTGAACATCACCCAATCCCTCTCAGCGTACCAGCCAATCAGCACAAACACACAGTCCCCCAGACACTGACATGGATTGGTTGATGTCCTGTTTATACTGGTTGGTACACTGACAGGGCTTGATTAATGTGCTGTAGGTGCTGGTCGCCCCCAGCGACACACAGTCCCCAAAACACCCATCATTAACCAACCGCTGTCGGTGTACCAACCAACTAGTACCAACAGCACACAAACCAAATCATGTCAGTATGCCAACCTGTAGAGACAGCATATCAACCATTGTCTGTAAGGGTACCAACAACCAACCAGCACATTCAAACAGTGTACCAACATCAAAACCACATCCCTGTCCCTGTGTACCAACCAGTTCAAACAGCACATCAACCAATCCATGTCACAGTACCAACCAGTATCAATAGCACATTAATCAATTCCTGTCAGTGTACCAACCAGTGCAAACAACACATCAACCAACCAGCCGCAGTGGCGAAGTGATTAGCGTGGCAGACTCCCGGCTGGAGGTCGCGGGTTCGATTCCCATCAGAGGCATGTGAGATTTTTTTCTGCCCCGACCGGCTCCTACCCAGTGTTGAGTGTGCTGCGGACTCAGTTGTGAAGACTGGGACCACACAGTCGAGTTTCATCACTTCATGGATGCGTTTCTGAGAGTGTTGCTCAAATTTCCTGACCAACACTGCAGGTGCCTCTATCTCTCGGGCATAGTTGACGCCAGGATATATTATGAAAGGAAGCATAGAGTACAGCCCTGTCATGTAGTCCCAGACCGAAATGGAAATCCTGAGCATCATCTTAATCATCCTCATTCTCATCGATCAGCAAAAAAAATGTCTCAAATTCTGTGGCCCTTCATGCCCTGCTCTCATGGTGACCTCAATTTCGATGTCCTCTCCACGTCCGTGACCTTGGTTTGATTTCGTCGGGGTCACCGGTATCGGCGAGTCCATGGGGGCTGTCGTTGAACGGACGTGGTAGCGCCCTCTGGAGGGAGAGCTCACCCACGCCGGCTCCGCGACTAAGCAATTATTGTCGTCAGTAGGGGGCTTAGGAGGTGGTGTTCTGCGTATGTTGGATCAGAACCGGCGCCACTGAACACCACCGAAGTCACTCGGCAGCAATGCAGTGTCTCCTCCGGTGGGTTGTCTCTTGACGACTTGACATTGACCGCTCCTGTGGATTGCCGGGGCTGCGGCGGGACCGACCGGGTTGTGGGCTGTGGACGGGGTGTCGGAATGAGCGGCGTGGGTGCACTGCCTCTGAGGTGGTGCAGAGGTTGTAACATGCAAAAAAAAAAAAAGAAAAAGAAAAAAAAAAACGCACATCAACCAATTCTTGTCAGTGTACCAACCAGTACAAACAGCACATCCAATCTGTCAGTGTACCAACCAGTACAAAAACAGCTCATCAGCTAATAATCTCTGTCATTGTATCAACCAAACCCTGGCAGTGTACCAACCAGCCAGTACAAACAGCGCATCAACAACTTCTGTCAGTGTACCAACCAATCAGTACAAACTGGACATCAACCAATCCCTGGCAGTGTGTACCAACCAGTACAAGCAGTGCGTCAACCAATCCCTCTTAGTGTACCAATCCCTGTCAGTGTACCAACCAGTACAAACAGCATGTCAACCAGTCCTTGTCAGTGGACCAACCAGTATCAACAGTACATCGACCAATCCTTATCATTATACCAGCAAGTACAAACCGCGCATCAACCAATTCATGTCAGAGTGCCAACCAGTACAAACAGCACATCAACCATTCCCTATCACTGTACCAACCAACCAGTACAAACAGCGCATCAACCAATGCCTGTCAGTGTACCAACCAACCAGTACAAACGCACACATCAGCCCATCAACCAATCCCTGTCAGTGTACCAACCAACAAGTACAAACGGCACATCAACCAATCCCTGTCAGTGTACCAACAAATACCAACAGCACATCAACCAATCCCTGTCAGAGTACCAACCTACCAGTACAAACAGCACATCAACCAATCCCTGTCATTGTACCAACCAGTACAAACAGTGCATAAACTTATCCGTGTCAGTGTGTCAACCAACCAGTAAAAACAACACATCAACCAATCGCAGTCAGTATAGCAACCAGTAAAAACAGCACATCAACCGATCGCAGTCAGTATACCAACCAGTTCAAACAGCACATCAACCGATCCCTGTCAGTGTACCAATCAACCAGTACAAGCAGCCCATCAACGAATTCTTGTCAGTGTACCAACTAGTACAAACAGCCCATCATCACCAATCCTGTTGGTGTGTCAACTAGTACAAACAACACATCAATCATCCATTTCAGTGTACCAACCAGCACAAAAAACGACATCGACCAATCCCTGACAGTGTACCAACCGATCAGTACAAACACTACATCGACCAGTTCCTGTCAGTGTATCAGCCAATAAAACAGGACATCAACCAATTTCTGTCAACCAATCCCTGACAGAGTACCAACCGACCAATAATACAAACACTACATCAACCAATCCCTGTCAGTGTATCAGCCAATAGAAAATAGAACATCAACCAATCCCTGTTACTGTAACAACCAACCAGTACCAACAGCATATCAACCAGTTCCTGTCAGTGTACCAACCAGTACCACAGCACATCAACCAATTCATGTTAGTGTACCAGCCAGTACAAACAGCACATCAACCAATCCCTGTCAGTGTTCCAACCAACCAGTACAAACAGCTCATCAGCCAATCCCTGTCAGTGTATCAACCAGTACAAACAGCACAGCACATCAATCAATCCATTTCAGTGTACCAACCAGCACAAAACGACATCGACGACCAATCCCTGACAGTGTACCAACCGATCAGTATAAACACTACATCAACCACTTCCCGCCAGTGTATCAGCCAATAAAACAGGACATCACCAATTCCTGTCAACCAATCCCTGACAGTGTACCAACCGACCAATACAAACACTACATCAACCAGTCCCTGTCAGTGTACCAACCAGTACCACAGCACATCAGCCAATTCATGTTAGTGTACCAACCAGTACAAACAGCACATCAACCAATGCCTGTCAGTGTTCCAACCAACCAGTACAAACAGCTTATCAGCCAATCCCTGTCAGTGTACCAGTGCATCAAGCACTCCCTGTCAGTGTACCAACCACCTATACAAACAGCACATCAACCAATCCCTGTCAGTGTACCAACCAACAAGTACAAACAGCACATCAACCAATCCCTGTTAGTACCACCAACAAGTACAAACAGGACATCAACCAATCCCTGTCAGTGTACCTGCCAGTATAAACAGCACATCAACCAATCCCTGTCAGTGTGCGAAGCAACCAGTACGAACAGCACATCAACCAATCACTCTCAGTGCAACAACCACCCAGCACAAAAACACAGTCCCCAGACACTGACAGGGATTGGTGGATGTGCTGTTTGTGCTGGTTGGTACACTGGAAGGTATCGGTTGATGTGCTGTTTGTACTGGCTGGTACACTGGCAGGTATCGGTTGATGTGCTGTTTGTACTGGTTGGTTGGTACATTGACAGGGATTGGTTGATGTGCTGCTTGTACTGGTTGGTTTGTACACTGACAGGGATTGATTTGATGTGCTGTTAGAACAGGCTGGCCCCAACCACACACAGTCCCCAGATACCAATCAATAACCAACCGCTGTCAGTGTACCAACCAACCAGTACCAACAGCACATCAACCAACCCCGGTCAGTGTACCAACCAGTACAAACAGCACATCAACCAATCCTTGCCAGCGTATTAACCCACCAGTAAAAACACTACGTCAACCAATCCTTATCAGTGTATCAACCAGTACAAACAGGATGTCAACAAATCCCTGTCACTGTACCACCAACCACTGTACCAACAGCACATCAACCAATTCCTGTCAGTGCACCAATCAGTACAAACAGCACATCAACCAATCCTTGTCAGTGTTCCAACCAACCAGTACAAACAGCTCATCAGCCAATCCCTGTCAGTGTTCCAACCAGTACTAACGGCACATCAACCAACCCCTGTCAGTGTACCAACCAGTACTAACGGCACATCAACCAACCCCTGTCAGTGTACCAACCAGTACTAACGGCACATCAACCAACCCCTGTCAGTGTATCAACCAGTACTAACGGCAAATCAACCAGCCCCCGTCAGTGTATCAACCAGTACTAACGGCAAATCAACCCAGCCCCCGTCAGTGTACCAACCAGTACTAACAGCAAAACAACCAACCCCTGTCAGTGTATCAACCAGTACTAAAAGCAAAACAACAACAACCCCTGTCAGTGTACCAACCAGTACTAACGGCAAATCAACCAGCCCCCGTCAGTGTATCAACCAGTACTAACGGCAAATCAACCAGCCCCCGTCAGTGTATCAACCAGTACTTACAGCAAAACAACCAACCCCTGTCAGTGTACCAACCAGTACTAACGGCAAATCAACCAACCCCTGTCAGTGTACCAACCAGTACTAACGGCAAATCAACCAGCCGCCGTCAGTGTATCAACCAGTACTAACGGCAAATCAACCAACCCCTGTCAGTGTACCAACCAGTACTAACGGCAAATCAACCAACCCCTGTCAGTGTACCAACCAGTACTAACAGCAAAACAACCAACCCCTGTCAGTGTACCAACCAGTACTAACAGCAAAAACAACCAACCCCTGTCAGTGTACCAACCAGTACTAACGGCAAATCAACCAGCCCCCGTCAGTGTATCAACCAGTACTTACAGCAAAACAACCAACCCCTGTCAGTGTACCAACCAGTACTAACGGCAAATCAACCAACCCCTGTCAGTGTACCAACCAGTACTAACGGCAAATCAACCAGCCCCCGTCAGTGTATCAACCAGTACTAACGGCAAATCAACCCAGCCCCCGTCAGTGTACCAACCAGTACTAAACAGCAAAACAACCAACCCCTGTCAGTGTACCAACCAGTACTAACGGCAAATCAACCAACCCCTGTCAGTGTACCAACCAGTACTAACAGCAAAACAAACAACCCCTGTCAGTGTACCAACCAGTACTAACAGCAAAACAAGCACCCCTGTCAGTGTACCAACCAGTACTAACGGCAAATCAACCAGCCCCCCGTCAGTGTATCAACCAGTACTAACAGCAAAACACCAACCCCTGTCAGTGTACCAACCAGTACTAACGGCAAATCAACCAACCCCTGTCAGTGTACCAACCAGTTCTAACGGCAAATCAACCAGCCCCCGTCAGTGTATCAACCAGTACTAACGGCAAATCAACCAACCCCTGTCAGTGTGCTGCTGGGTACCAAACAGTCCCTGTCAGTTTCAAAGTGAAACGACTACAGGCGGAAACTGAAATATTTAGAGTTTTTTTATTTCCTCCAGACAAAAAGGACAAACCAATTATAAGACAAAACACGACGCGTTTCGACCTCTTTGGTTTTCTTCAGGCAAGACAAACAACAACATTCAGGACGGTAAGAACGACGAACAAGCAATTAATTAATCATCTCAAATTGGGTGCTACATGATTCAAAGTCAATCTGCACATAACCTGCGGAGATAAGTTCTTCGTTTTCGTTGAGCTGAATGTTGTTTGTTTAGTCTGAAGAGGACCCAAAGTGGTCGAAATGCGTCGTGTTTTGTCTTGATATTTGTTGGTCCCTTTTGTCCGGCGGAATAATTATTATTACTAAATTCAATCCCAGTTTCCGAACAAACAGCACCTCAACAACAATTTTTACCACACTTACGATTAGAGCCACACAAAGGGCCTTAACCCCGTCTGGCCCCAGCAGGTGATGGGTCAGCACCAGGCGGTCACGTGTCAGGTTGCGCAACACGTGACTGTTAGGGGTCACTTTCAACTTCCTACACATGCGCACGTACATCTTCTGACTGTGACTTCCAGTCAGGCTCTTCTGGGACTGGTCCAAGTCGTCATCGACGGCTAGACAGAGCACGAAATGAACACCGTGCTGGTTTATACAAACCACCAGAAACTTGACAGAATTCGGCACACACACACACACACACACACGCGCGCGCGCGCGCACATACACACACACACACACACACACATATCTATATCTATCTATCTCTGTATAATTATATATATATATATATATATATATATATCAAAAATACTGCTAAAACGCCTAATAAAAATCTTAAGGTGTGCTCAACCCTTGGGGAGCAACATCTGTTAAAAATAGGGTGATAAAAATAGGGTGATAAAAATAGGGTGATAAAAGGAAGTTTTAAAAACCTTTTAAAAACCTTTTATCACCCTATTTTTAACAAATATATATATATACTAGTCACATAAAGTTAAGCACAGTTTACATGTACCCGCATAATTTCCAAAATATAAAAGCCACGATTTTGAAATTGGGAACGGATTTAATTCATTATCTTGTTCCAACGTACATTGAATTTCATTGGAATCGAATGAACGGTTGTTGATTTACAGACAATTAAACAGAGGATGGGTCGAAATCAAAGTTCGCAAAATCTGTTCAGTTCACAAAATCATTTCAATAGTGGGTGTGGCCACCGCCATTGGCGCGAGACATTCCACGCAGCGACTCCTCATCGAGTTGACCAGTGTTCTGATGACCCTCTGAGGGATTCTCTGCCATTCCAGTTGCAGCATTTGGAAGAGATCCTGGCGGTCTCTGGGAGGTGGATGGTTCTCCTTCACACGTCTCCCCAACTCATCCCACATATGCTCGATGGGATTGAGGTCGGGACTATACGCCGGCAAGATCATCCTGTTGATGCCAGCCTGCACAATGAAGTTTTCGGCCACCCGGGCCCTATGTGGCCGAGCATTGTCGTCTTGGAAGACTGCCATGGGTCCTATCCGTTGCATGGTCGGAACAACGAAAGGCGCCAGGATTTCATCCGATAGCGGATGCCTGTGAGGTTTCCATCAATATGGTAGAGTGGTGTCTTGTGGTGGAGCTGAAGGCACCCCATACCATAACAGATCCTCCCCCAAAGGCCCTGGTCTGGCGAACAGCTGCATCAATGTAACGTTCACCAACACGCCTCCAAACTCTAGTTCGGCCGTCATTGTGTTCAAGACTAAACCACGACTCATCTGAAAAGAGGACCTGGGACCACTGTTGTTGGTTCCATCTCACATGACGATGGCAGAAAGCTCGGCGAGCCAGCCTATGGGCTGCTAGCAGTCGTGGTCGAACAGCTGGGCGACGTGATCTGAGGCCGAAGTGGTGAAGACGGTTTCGTATGGCTTGACGGCTGAGGATGGTGTTATTTGCCATACGAAGCTGCCTTTGGATGCTGGTGGAAGTGGTATCCCGCTGCAATAGGGCCTGCCTCTCGATGAAACGATCTTCTCTGGGAGTAGTCTGCCTAGGCCGACCTGACCGTGGCCTCTCTCTCAACGCTGTTGGTCGCCCCCTAAAACGCTGATTCAGTCTAACAATAACTGAATGATGAGCACACCAAGTCGTCGCGCCACTTCAGCCTTTGCAATGCCATCTTGTATCCACGCAATCGCCCTGGTTTTGTCAAAGGTACTAAGTTTTCTTCGTGGTGGCATGGTGAGAAAAGGGCTGACAGTAACCAAACCCCGCGCTTAAACAGCCAAAAGAAGGGGCATAAAACTCACTTTAGAGACTGCTCTTGCACGGGAAAAAAGAATTTTTCATTTTACACATCTTGTGTCGCCAGCAAGCTTGATGCAAAACAGGCACAGTTAACGCAACTTTGCACTTTTTTATCCCGCGCGGTAACGAGGTCACCAAGACCCCCGTGCGCACTACCAGTTGACACAGGCTGGATTACACACTGCTGTGTGAGATTCCATCATTGGTTGCCGCATAACAAAAAAAAAAACAATGTTTTTTGAAGGGATGAATCACCCCCTGTGTGCAAAGGCCTGTGCTTAACTTTATGTGACTAGTATATATATATATGGATACAAAGAAAGAAAGAAAAGCTACCCTCTCGTAGATAGACAGACAGAGAGATAGACAGAGAGATAGATGTGTATGCGAACACATAGATAGATAGACAGATAGATAGATAGATAGACAGACACACAGATAGATGGATAGATAAGGTAAGGTAATGTTGCTTATAGCCCAGCCGACCGCAAAGGGCCATATCGGAGCTGTCACCACGTTGAGTCAGCTCACAAGTCACACACACACACACACACACACACACACACACACACACACTCACACACACACACACACACACACACACACACACACACACACTTTTCACACATCTCTTTAAAATACATAAAAAAGAAAACTGCGTAACAAATCTTTCGTCTATAAAATCTTCGATCAGATGAAAAATGTTCAAAACCATAGATCACATCTCTGAACAGGGCTTTCATAGAGACTGCTGTAAAGTGTTTACATCTTCCATCGTGCAAGTCCCAACACTCTAAAAAGATATGTTTCACTGTGAGTGGTACATGACACGGAATGCACCACGGAGCTTCTTCACCTTTTAAAAGATAAGAATGGGTGTAATAACGTCGCAGACTCCCGGCTGGGAGGTCGCGGGTTCGAAACCCATCAAAGGCATGTGGGATTTTTTCTGCTCCGGCCGGTTGAGTTTGCTACGGGCTCAGTTGGGAAGACTGGGACAACACAGTCGAGTTTTCATCCACTTAATGGATACGTCTCTGAAAGCATTGCTCAAATTTTCTGACCAACACTGCAGGTGTCTGTATCTCACGGGCCTGGGTTGACGCCGGGATATATTGTGAAAGGAAGCGTAGAGTACAGCCCTGTCATGAAGTCTCGGACCGAAATATAAATCCGTAGCATCATCTTAATCATCCTCCTCATTCTCATCGATCAAAAAAAAAAAAAAAAAAAAAAAAAAGTCTCAAATTCTGTGGTCCTTCATACCCTGCTCTCATAGTGACCTCAGTTTCGATGTCCTCTCCACGTCTGTGGCCTTGGTTTGATTCCGTCGGGGTCACCGGTATCGGCGAGTCCATGGGGGCTGTCGTTGGACGGATGTGGTGGCGCCCTCTGGAGGGAGAGCTCACCCACACTGGCTCCACGACTAAGCAATTATTGTCGTCAGTAGGGGGCTTAGTAGGTGGTGTCCAGCCTATGTTGGATCAGAACCGGCGCCACTGAACACCACCGACGTGACTCGATGGCAGTGCAGTGTCTCCTCCGGTGGGTTGTCTCTTGACGACTTGACATTGACTGCTCCTGTGGATTGCCGGTGCCGGGGCTGCGGTGGAACTGACCGGGCTGTGGCTGTGGACGGAATATCGAGACGAGCGGCGTGGGTGCAACGCCACTGAGGTGGAACAGAAGATGGGACAGCAAAAAAAAAAAAAAAAGAGAGAGAGAGAGAGAGAGAGAGAGAGAGAGAGAGAGAGAGAGAGAGAGAGCAGGAGAAAGAATGCTCCCTTGAGGTACACCCAACTCTTGCCCATGGATATCAGACAGCGTGGTGCCAGTACGGACCTGGAACTGCCGATCAGCTAGAAAGTTTTGAATAAAGACCACGACCACGAACACCAAATTTAGGAAGATCCATAAGGATTCCAGATCTCCAGGTGGTGTCGTACGCTTTTTCCTGATCAAAAAAGATTGCAACCACATGGTGTTTATTAATGAAGGCGTCGCGGATGGTGGTTTCCAGCCTGACCAAATGGTCAACTGTCGAGTGGTACTTCCGGAACACGCACTGTCCATCGGTTTTCAGCATCCACATCAGTCGGGAGTTGACCATTTTTTTTTTTCCATTAGCTTACAGTCGGAGCTATTGGACAATAGTTTGAAGGATTGGTAAGGTCTTTTCCTGGATTGGAATGATCAGGGCTTTCCGCCAGGAGGGTGGAAAGCACCCTGCTGTCCAGATATGGTTGTAAACTTTGAGAAGGGTCTGGAGACAGTTTTCTGGGAGATGTTTCAAAACTCGATAATGAATATCATCCAGGCCAGGGGCAGAATCGTTGCAGGTTTGCAGAACTCATTTCAGATCATCGACTGAAAAAGGTAGATTGTTGGCTTCAGAGTTGTCTGATGTGAAACTGTATGAAGAATTTTCCCAGACGTTTTTTTTTTTTTTTTTTTTTTTTTTTTTTTTCAAAGCTGCAAATGTACTTGAAGATGATTTCTGTCAAATGGTTGAGGCCAGAGATTGGCAACAGCTTGTTTGTCAGTAATCATAGCATCGGCAAGTTTCAGATGATGAATGGAGGGGTTTGCGTTCTTCCCTTTGATTTTCCTGATCATGTTCCAGACTTTTTTCTTGGATGATTTAGATATTAGCCCGAAGCAGAAGCAGAAGTTTCTCCAAGACTGACGTTTACTGAAGTTAAAGTGTGTCTCGTTTTAGCACGGAGTTTTTGATGGGCTCGAGCGTTGGGGCCTGAAGGTCTTTGGAATACCCGACGCTGAGCCCGCTTGCGTACTTTTGAGATTTGTTGACAGTCAAAATTGGGACCAAGGTGTTTAAGCCAGTTGGAGTTTATCGGAAGACATCGGAATACAGGTTTTTTGCATACTTTATCAAAGCATTGGTCAGAGATTCTGCTGGGTCTGGACTTTGAAAAATACAATTTCCTGGAGCTCCTTTTAAAAATTTTGCAGCAAAAGATTCCAATTAACCTTCTTATAATCAAGGTGTTGTGGAACAGACGCGTTCTCAGTTGTTATGGGTTTTAACAGCACGGGAAGTGGTCACTTCCATGCAGATTCGTCAAGGACAGACCACTCAAAGTCCAGGACCAGCGAGGGGTTACATATTGACAAATCTAAACATGAAAGTGTACCTGTGGAAGAGTGGAGGTAAGCTGGAAATCCACCATTCAGACAACACAAATCAAACTCTGAAAAGACATCTTCGAGAAGCAGACCTCTGGATGACGAATTCACACTACCCCAAAGAGGATTGTGTTCATTAAAATCACCCAACAGCAAAAAAGGTCGAGGAAGTTCTTCAGTCAGCCTGACAAGGTCCTGACGACAAACTGGGACAGAAGATGGTAGACAGAACAAGCAAATTGTAATGGTTTATCGAGAGAGAGACTCTTGCAGCTACTGCCTGAAAAGGGGTAGCCAGAGCGACAGGGCTAAACAGCAAAGTTTTGTGGCTAAGAAGGGCAAACAGCGCCCATCACTCCCAATGCGGGAGGTTGTGCAGGTTTGGAAAGAATACTGAAGCCAGAAAGAGATGAAGGTCTTCTGGCTTTGAATTTTTGTTTCCTAGAGAGCTACTACCGGAGGTTTTAGTGTACGACACAAAAGCTGCAGCTCCTCAAAGTTTGGGTCTAAGCCACAGATGTTCCAATGAATCAATTTACTATCCATGGCACAGAGGACATCAGGATAGAGAAATCAGTTCATCTCCGAGTTGTCGTCTGCAGCCAATTGAGCCGTATCTGTTTTGAAGATGGACAGCTTTGGTTCCAGACCCGCGGCAGACTTGTCCGCAGGTGGAGACGGCTTTGGTTTTTGGAGACGGTGGAGGTCGCCTTTTGATCTCCACCATTGTGCACTCGTTTGGACTCCCTTGCCCGCACGAGCACTGCTCTCGAAATTTCGAGGTGGGAGGACTGGTTTTTTAGTCTTCCCAGCAGCAGAAGGAATAGACTGCTGGGCAGTATGAGAGGTGGCGGATTTATTGCCCCCGCCAGGAGCATCCACTTTGGATTGGGAGGTGGTGGATTTGCCTCCACCGGGGGCTTGACATTTTTTTTTGCAATGTTTTTGGAAAAAAAATAGAGACATCTGTCTGACAGAAACTGAACGTGTTGAAACTTTCTTCAGAGCCGATGCGTATGAAGAAACTGAAGATGACTGACTAGCAAGAACCTGCTTCCGTGCCTCTAAAATTGAGATTTTGTTTTCTGTTTTAACTTTTTGTATGTTAGCTTCCTGGATCCAAACTGGACAGTTGCGTGAAGAGGTGGGGTGGTTGCCATCGCAGTTTGCACAATGAGCCGGATCTCTATACGGCCCAGCATGGGTTGCTTTGCAGCAAACACCACACACCCCAGAACAACGATCTTTGACTTGCCCAAACTTCTGGCTCTTGAAGCATTGCCATCGGAGACGGGATATAAGTTGGACACGCACATTCAAATGGCCCACTTTGAAGACTTGTGGCAACGAAGGGGTACAGAATGTCAGAAAGAGGGAGTTGGTGGGCACTCGTTCTGTACCTTTTCGAACCGTCATCCTATGTACGTCTATCACACCTTGGGATGCTAGTTCCCTTTCGATTTCTGTCTCCGAGACACCTCTGAGATTTGGGCATCGAATGACTCCTTTGGGACAAATTTAACTGTTTATGGGGAGTCACCCGGATGTCTCTGTCCTCTCTAGCCTTGTAGCTCCCAGCAGCTGTTAAGATTGTTTCTTCGACTTGCACTGGACAAGGAATGAACCCGTTTTTTTAGCCTTTTCACCGACTGAAGGTCGCCTGATATTCCTTGGAACCCTTTCTGGACTGCGAAAGGTCTCAGAGCTGAAAAAGTTTTCCTGCTCTGTTCCTTCAATCACAAGCCAGGAAGCCCAGAATTTTGTTCTGTCTCTTGTTAAAATGTCAGAGTCGCTGTCTGAATCAAAATCCTTCAATATAGAGGCTACTGCCTTTCTATCCTTTAGGGGGGGGGGGGGGGGGGGGGGGGGGGGGGGCTGGTGGTTAGAAAAATAGAAAAAGATATTTTTTTCATGTGTTTTAATTTCGTCTCTCCCTTACCCACCTGCCACGGAGACCAGGAGGCCAGGGCCAAGTAGTCACTGTCTTGACCCCTTCCAGGCTTCAGGAGAGATATACGACAAACAGGAGCCCACCAACCCTGTCCCCTCTGATCATGCTCAACTCTCGGGGTCAGAGAGCTGAGCACTGCAGGGAGTTGCCGTAGCCAGCCCGGGAACTGCCTGTCTTGACCCAGCCTACGCAGGGGTAGCCGATTGAAACACCTGGGCCAGTGTGTACCTCCTGTCTAGAAGAGGTCCGAGCCAAAGTGATGTTGAGGGCACCTGCCCTCTCAATCAGGATCTCATTCCCCTCCATCACAGGATCTCATTCCCCTCCGCAAACGCGGTGGATCTTAAGAAATGCAGAGCGAATGTGAAAAAAGAAGAATTGAAGGGGAGACGAACATAGAAAAGAGCCAAGTAAGAAAGGCAGAAGATAGGAAAGGAAAAATGTGGGTTACAGTTACTTAGGGCCCTAAACCCTTAGTCTTTCTGACATGGGAGGCATCAATTCCTACCACGACGTGCTTAGACCAGTCAGCAACTTGGCTATACAGGCAAGAAGCGCTAACAAGAAATAGCCATCTAGTCAAGTACTGATGCCCCGTGAGCAAAGCAAGTTCTCCAACAACGGCAAGGTTGCACCCTCCGGAGGGGATAGATGGATAGATAGATAGACAGAAAGATGGATCAGAAAGATGGATAGATAGATAGAGATAGATAGATAGATAGATAGATAGATAGATAGATAGATAGACAGACAGACAGACAGACAGATACATAGACCGACAGACATACAGACAGATAGATAGATAGACAGATATTTGTATACACACACACACACACACACACACACACACACACACACACACACACACACACAAACACACACACACACACACACACAACACACACACACACACACACACACACACACACACACACACACACACTTTCGATTAAAAAATCACCACTCTCTCTCTCTCTCTCTCTCTCTCTCTCTCTCTCTCTCTCTCTCTCTCTCTCTCTCTATTTAAAAACAGTTCTCCGATAGAATTGTCGCTCAAAAAGTTTCCTGACAATCTGAACGTGCACACTTTAAATATCAGATTTAACTACTGTTTGCAAGAATTGCTTGGCAGGCAAACAGTGACGAGCAGTTTCATGTTTCATCTCTCTCTCTCTTTCACACACACACGCACGCACACACGCGCGCGCGCACACACACACACACACAGAGAGAGAGAGAGAGAGAGAGAGAGAGAGAGAGAGAGAGAGAGAGAGAGAGAGAGAGAGAGAGCTCAAACAATTCAATCTGTTATTCAACTTCCTTCCTTTCGAATTTAATTTTGGATTACAAAAATGAGATAACTATTATGCCTAGGGCAAGAAGACAGAAAGGAAACCTTTCGCTAATCATGTGCCAGCGTTATCTTTTCCATTCACCAGCAACAGTAACGGCTTGTGGCTAGCATTCACTCTGTCCGCAGCAATCAATTCTCTCAGCGAGAGAGAGAGAGAGCGGGGGGGGGGGGGGGGGGGGAGGGGGGGGGGAATCGTGTTACATCGTGTAACACGGAACGCTTACATTGATTTTGTTTTTAAACAGAGGGAATGGTTTCCTTTCGTCCTCTCCTCCGTTTCTTTCCCTACAGCTGTGAAAACAAGCTTGGCACTGCCAATAACATCTAAGAAGTAAACGCCATTCCTGTGATTCCTTAAGTCATTCCCTCTACCAATGAATATGGCGTCCTATATCTGACTATGAAGGTCTTCTAATGGCAAGACAAACAAATGGAACAATTAAAAAGAAGTTAAAAAGAAAACGGTGGCCTAAGAAGATTGTAGGAGGCCTGCACGGTCAAAACGCGTGCCTCTGCCAGTTTTCAACTTTAGACCCTAAGCAAAGAACTTTGACCCCAAACAAAGAATCAGCTCGTGCTGTTTCGCAGATCTCCATACCATGGCTAACACTATGTCATGATTAACACTAGCGACAGCCACAAAGGCTTGATGTTACTATGACAACAACATACGATGTGATGCCGTGAGATAAACTGATAAATCTAAATATACTGCTTGGTATTCTGATCTGACGTCTGGGGCAAAGAAGTCCGGTTTAATACTAAGTTCCGTAAAACGAACACTAGGCATAATCAATGGCAATTATTTGTCTATATTTTTTTTAATCATTTATCTATCTCATTTCCCTTTTCCCGTCCTTCGATTTCCCTCAACACCTCTTCTTCCTGCTCTTTCCCCTCCCATTTCTGCACTGTCAGTCACGTGCTCACCGTCATAGTCAAAGTCTCGGGATAGTCGCGGTCAAAGTCCACAGAGCCCAAGGCAGAGGCCAGTGTCCTGTTTGAGTCGTTGCTCTCGCTGCCCGTCCCCGAGTTGGTGCGCCTGCGCCGACTGACGACCCCGGATTTGACCCTTCGCAAAGGAGCATGGGACAGCCTGTAGCGGGCGGTCAGCTCGTAAGGATTTCCGGTTGTAGGCCGCTTGATGTAGTTCCACATGTCGAACTGATGAACCGGAAGAGATCAAACTAATTAAACTCACGATCGTTATTTGATATCAAAAGAAAGTCTGTTTGATCATTAGCAAACTATCAGATCTGTGACAAATAGAAATCTCGTTAGCTGATTTGGGGCACGTGTTAATACTAATATTGATCTTAATATTGATGTTCTTAATCAGTTAATTGCCTCGCCTAAGGTTTCACGCACATCCATGCACCTACAAACATAAATCAAATGACATCAATCCACATCATGAACAAATCAACAGCGTCACATTCATACACGCACATTTACATACAATGCTTGGGTTCCATATAACAGATGCAGAGGTATACTGCATTTTGAACTTAGCCGAAAGGCAGAGAACCCATAGGCATACTGAACATAGTGGTATTTATGCGTTACAAAAAAAAAAAAATGTATCGGCTCGAGGATACCTAAATTTATTAACATATACTTCGATAAAATATATAATGGTGATCGATGTAAAAAAAAAAAAAAAAAAAAAAAAAGACGTCGTTTGTTTTGTCATTTTATGCATACCAGTGACTTCAAACCTCGTACAAAACTCCCTAAAACATCCTTGGGGAAAGTGAGCACCGCAATAGACGTAACTCCAGATTTAACGTCAGAATGATGTGCCATGAAAGCATGTTTCACTACAAGAGAAGAGATTTCCTGACTGGCATTTATGATTTGAAAAAAAAGTACTTCCGCAGATTCTGCTACATGATTCTCACCTGCTATTAACCGCCTCTCGTCTTATCAGTCACTTCTGTTAAGAAGTGAAACAGAAACACAACACAGTTTTTTTTTCCAGTTAAGTTCCTTTTTGCAGTTTGTAACCAGGGGCAAGTTGCAAGGCTGAGAAGTCCTCCAAGGAAAGAAATTACCTTCGTTTGGCCTGTTACAGTCACAATTTACTCCCCTTGCGGAGGACTGGAAATAACCCAGAACGCCTTTAGAAGTGCTTTCCTTCAGTTTTTCAGCATTGTCTTGTTTCAACATGTTCAATTAACTGCTGTCTTCTCTGTGTTACTCCATAACTTGAACCGGCTGCCCTACCCTACCACCCCCCTCCAGATGGTGTTCAGAACTGAAGTAAATTACAGGGCGCACTGTGCAAAAAAAACATTTTCTGGATCTGATTTCAAGGATTTTGTCCGTGGGCTCCAGCTCTTGAGTTAGGGAGCAAAAGATATCTCTCCATCCTCCGTCCGCTCCTAGATGAAAATGCAGAATACGCATCTCTTTCTTACATCACATCACCTCTAAATTAAGAAGCAAAGCACATAAAACGTAGAATACGCATCTCCTTACATCACCTCTAAACTAAGAAGCAAAGCACGTATAACGTTCTTGAATATTGAAATATATTTCGATGTCATGCAGGTTGTGTGATCGTCCGACCTTGAATGTTCTAGGGTCGTGTTTATTAACGTACAAGTTGTTCGGTTTTTTTCAGTCACAGATATTGATAGATATAGATAAACTATAAATTAAAAAAATCACTTTTGTGCCCAAAGTAAATTAAGTAAAAAACAAACAACTCCTCACTAGGTGGCACCCTCTCATGTAGCACACATACAGACAAGAGGTATACAGAACAAATCAAGCAATATCCACCACCCCAACCCCAAAGTAGAAGTTGCAAGCTGGCCTGTGCAGCCTGAACTGACCCAGACACACAGCGCCAGCAGCGGAAGAGATGGACAGACACTGAGTGCACAATATCCTTGCCCTGAGGTCTGGAATGTCAGGGTGTTACACACAGCATACTGATAAACTGGATCAAATGCAAGTGACCTTGGTAAGGTTGTTAGGAAAAGGCATATTAAACAGTGAGGCATGAAGACCTGATTAATCAATTAGGGATTAAAAAAATGGATGAATCATGTTTTTACAGTTTCTTTTTCTTTGCAAAAATAATGAAAGAAGTATTGTATTATTATTATCATTATCATAATTATCATCATTATTGTTATTATTATTATCATTATTATCATTATTATTATCATCATTATGATTGTTATTACTATTATTACAATTATTATTTTGACTACTATTGCTACTGCTGCTGCTACTACTACTACTAGTACCGCTACCACTAGTACTATTGTATAATAATATTGTAGCATAAAAATAATGATAATCGTATAATAATGGTAACAGTTGTGGTTGTTGTCATTGTCGTTGTTGTTATTGTTGTTGTTGCTGTCATCATCATCATCATCATCATCATCATCATCATCGTTGTTGTTTTGTTATTGTTAATATTATCATAAGTAGTAGCAGCAGCAGTAGTAGTGGTGGCAGGAGTAGTAGTAGTAGCAGTAGTATCATAGTTATTGTGATGATGATGATGATGATGATGATGATCATCATCATCATCATCATCATCATCATCGTCATCAATAGTAGTAATAGTAGTGGTAGTAGTAGCAGTAATAGTAGCAGTAGTGGTATCATAGTCGTATCATCATCATCATCATCGTCGTCATCATATTATCATCGTCATCATCATCATCTTTATCATCATTGTCAGGAGTGTTTATATTGTGCCAATCCTAGGTCACAGACCATGCACTGCGCGCTGTGCAGTCTGGACGTGTGTTTCACAATGACTGTGTGGCTTGTACAGTTTATCTCAAACACTCTCTTCGGAAAGACTGTGTTAAGTTCATACCAATATACCATCACTGACAGAATATCTGAACAGTACAGCTCTTCACACAGTGCCACTGTGCACACGCACGCAGAGGCCCAGATCTCTCTCTCTCTCTCTCTCTCTCTCTCTCTCTCTCTCTCTCTCTCTCTCTCTCTCTCTCTCTCTCTCTCTCACACACACACACACACACACCAGGGTAATGAGATAAGCAATACAAATGCTTTTTCCACCCAGCCCTGGGGCAAAAGGAAAGAAAAACAATTTAAAGATCAAATTAATGCATTTAAAGATCAAATTAATGCAAATACATATATAAGGAGAACAAAGTATAACAAGATCTTGTACAGTTCAATACAAATTAGCTATTGTCCAAAACATTGACAAACGAACGCAATAGAAAAACGCGTGAAACATAGCGAACAAGGGGAAGGAAACGGGGAAGGAAAAGGCCAAGGGGTAGGTTTGGGGTAAAATGGAGAGAGAGAAGAGAGAGAGAGAGAGAGAGAGAGAGAGAGAGAGAGAGAGAGAGAGACAAGACAAGACAAGACAAGACAAGAGAAAGTTTTATTTGAGCTAGGCCTTCTGCCCATGTCAAGGAGGGGAGGGGGGTAACAAAGGGAAATCATATCATAATATCGTACATAAGATGAATAAAGTTTAATCGATGCCGTCTTAAATCGCGAAAAAGAGGGAGAAGGGATAAGGACAGGTCGAGCGGTAGGGTAGGGATCGGGTGGGATGGGGTGGGGGTTGGCTGCAAAAATTGATCGTTAAACATCATATAAAGATTGATTTCTGAAAGTAAATGCTTTAGACAGATACAGGGCAAGAGGCATACACATTCTTGTATCAGAAAGCAAAAGGCTTAATTTAAACGCATTTGGGTGAGAACAATATTTGGGTGGGATATACATTTCTCGGATAGCTTTATAGTAAGTACAAACCAATATAAAATGTAATTCTGATTCTTCAGAATTAGGGCAAAAAAAAAGGACAGCTAGTATTTTCTTTCCTTTTAGAATATCTATATAGGTGGGGTTTCAACTGTGAGACACCGAGTCTGACTCTTGACAAATGTTTTCTGAGAGCAGGGTTTTTAACAGTGAATAAATATGTCGGAACATCACATAATTGCCTGAACGATGAATAGAATCTGAATCTTTCTTTTGCCATAATTTTAGAATCGATATCCTGTAAATGGCAATCAAATAGTCTTTGCTTAAAGATGGACACAAAATATTTAACATTTTCAACTCCTTGGTTCTCCCAAACGAAACCAAAGCCGTATCTAAACAAAGTAAAAGCATACGTTGGCTACCCAGTTCTTCTTACCGTTGCAAAACAGAGCATAGAGCATTTTGTAAGATTTCTTTGGAATACGGCTTTCGTCCATACGGGTTAGTTTTTAACCAATACTTTTTATACATTTTATAGATGTCTGAATATAAAGTGGGTATCTACCAGATTCACAGTACACAAGTGCACTTGGTGTTTTCATACTCACATTCAACAGACGTTTAATGGCTAGTAGATGAACTCTTTCAATAACTGTATGATCTGCTGTCAGACCCCACACCTCAGATCCATATGTTAAGATAGGCTGAATTTGGCAATCAAAAATTTTAAAGAAAAGTTTGGGATTATTTTCTCCAAGTGACCATAGAAATTTCAAAACACAAAAAAAAAAACACACCTCTTCGCTTTCAGAGCCATATCCTCCAGTGAGTATGAAAACGTTAAGCCCGTAGATACCATTACTCCGCGGTATTTATATTCATTTACAACTTCTAGCTGGACACCTTTATAGACCATTTTTCTCGACAAGCGATATGGCCCCTTTTCTAAATATGACTGTTTTAGATTTTTCTTCATTAACAGTTAGTTGGAGTCTGTCAACAGTGCTACTTAATACGTTCAGCTGGTGCTGAAGACCCACTATGGTGTGGGAAAAAAGAACGACATCATCAGCAAATAACATGATTAGAATCTGTAAGGTGATAAGCTTATTCCGTGTTTACCATGTGTCACAATGTCATTAGCAAGTTCATTAATGAACAGAGAAAAAAGAATAGGGCTGCATTTGTCCCCTGTTTTAACCCACGGGGGCACATAAAAGCTTCAGTAAGATCATTATTTGCTCGGACTCTAGCTTTCACCACTTGATATATACTCCTAATAGCTCGATACATTTTGCCATGAATACCACTTTTACGAAGAATTAACCACAAATGATTTCGATTTACTAAGTCAAAGGCTTTTTTTAAAATCAATAAACGCAGCATAAAGTTTCTTTCCAGAAAGACAACTGTTTTTGCACTAGACTTATTAAAGTAAATATCTGATCAACTGTACTATAGCTCTTTCTGAATCCGCCTTGTGATTCGTTTAATATATTATTTTCTTCCACCCATTGTGTCAAGCGTTTATTGATGATATAAGTATACAGTTTGCCGCAAATGTTTAGCAATGAAGAACCTTTATAGTTGTCAGGCGAATTAATATCGCCTTTTTTGTGTATCGGGTGTATAACTGATTCGGACCAGACAAGTGGAAAAGTCCCAGAAATCATACAATTTGTTGAAAAATTTGGTGATGAATGAAATAATTAAAGGAGGAGCGTATTTATAAAAAAACGCCACTAAATCCATCTGGTCCGGCCGCTTTTCCATTCTTTAAAGCTCTGATTGCGTCTTTAACCTCTGATACTGTTATTTCCGAATTTAATGTGGTGTTCTCACACAAGACACGATGCATTTCGACCTTGGGTCTTCTTCAAGTGAAAACAAAATAGGTAACATTTAACATTTAGGACAGTACAAACAAAGAACGAAGAGCGACTTATCTGATGTCCATGTGGTAAGTTGTGAAGAATGGCTGACCGAAGGAAATGACAGAGGGCATAATCCCCTCTGTCATTTCCTTCGGTCAGCCATTCTTCACAACTTACCCACATGGACATCAGATAAGTCGCTCTTCGTTCTTTGTTGTACTGTCCTAAATGTTAAATGTTACCTATTTTGTTTTCACTTGAAGAAGACCCAAGAGGTCGAAATGCATCGTGTCTTGTGTACTTTGTTCGTCAATGTCCTCGGCGGAAACTAACCCCCACTCTTTCTAAATCTTGATTTTATAGTTCTCCAAAATGTCTTGGGATCGTTTATATTTGCATCTAGTGAATCTAGAGTGCGCGTTTTATCTTCGGCTTTTTTCTCATTTAAAAAGCCGTTTATATCCCTTCGCTTATCAACGTATATGTGTCTGAGTTCTTCTGCTCGTTTTTCATTACTACTACAGTTTGTAAAGTTTCTCAGAGCGCGTTGTAACTCTGATTTCATTTTCCTGCATTCGGTATCAAACCAAGGACTGTTTTGTGTTTTTCTTAATACTATTTGTTTTTTCATGCACTGCCCAGCAAGAGCCAGGCCTTCATAGAATTTCTTCAACGCTGAGTCTACATCATTATCGATCAGTTCTGTAGCCTGATTAAAAAATGTCTGTAATGTCGTAAATGCTTGATGATATTCATTAATCTTTTCCGGGTTCCAAACAAACTTTTCTATCATAATCTACACTGGTTTCTTAGGGACATTAGCTAAAGACGTTGCAGTACTGAATATAAGTTCTACAGGTAAATGTTTACATTCAACAGTATGTAGAACTCGCAAGTTTAAGGTGTATTCAGAAATACATCTAGACATAAGAAAATAATCAATAACACTTGATCCATTATGTGCAATATATGTAAATTCACCATTCTTATCTCCTGGTAGAAGACCATTTAATATCACTAATGAAAATTGTTCACATAATTTAAGCAAGTATCGGCCAAAATCATTTGTTGTGTTATCTTTAGATTTTCTCCTGAATGTTCCTCCAGTTCTGAACTGTCATCCTTCCATATAACGGTGTCTGGGAGGGAGAACTCTTTGGCGTTAGCGCTGCCAGTTCTTGCATTAAAATCACCCATCACCACGAAAGGAAGATCTCCATACTTTTCATAAATATCAATCATACAATGTTCCAGCAAATAAATTCCGTTATCAATTTCTGTTTCATTATAATAAGGGCTATTATACGGAGGAATGTACATGCTTATGAGAATACAATCAACATGTAAGCCTGTTAGTTCTTTTGAAAGTTTCAGAACAACACAGTTATCATATTCAATTGGGATATGTTCAACAAAATTAGAAAATACTTTTTTGACCATCAATGCTACCCCGCCAGACAAGCGAGACGCTACACGATCTGACAGATTTACACCAGGAGACACAAAAAAAACATCAAAAGAAGGAAAGAGGTGAGCTGGAAAATCAGTGGCAAAAGTTTCTGCAAGAAAAACAACATCATAATTAGACAAAAGTGATTTAATGTCAGGGTTGTACACAGTCCGTAAGCCTTCGATATTATACGTTAGCAGGGATATATTCCGCTTATTTACATTTTTAACACTGCTGGAACGCATGCTAGCACCAGTACTGATGACACAGGCAGGGCCGAGTCCCTAGGTATTCAGCAATTGTTCATTTACGTCAGGCCTGGATGAGCCTGTCCCAATACGGGGGAAACACTCAGTGACATGCTGTTGCCTGCATTTAGCTTTGCTGCGTGTCAGTCTGATATGGGATTTGGGGGTTTCTGTAGTCATGGAGTATTTCTGTTCATCTGGCCGAAAGGTTACATGTTGTGCTGGGCTATTGCCTTCTTGCTCTTCAGATTCGGCTATAATGTTCACAGGGGACTGGCTTTCCATCATATCAGCATCAGTCCAGGGATCATTCAGCTGTTTAACCAGAGTCTGGCTGCTGGTTGCCGTGGTTTCTGGAAGGGTCGAGGTGTCCGGTGATGAAGATGGGGAGAGATGGGACACCGAGTTTGCACCAGGATCGCCAGACATTGCCTGTCCGGTGTGGGGAGGGGTGCTGCTGTGTGGTACACCCACGCACAGCTGGTTCTGACTTGTGAGCTGGAGGATCTGCATCAGGGATCACTAGAGGTTGTCTGTCCGGTGTGGAAAGGGGTACTGCTGCATGGTACACCATGTAATGTTGGGGTTCAGGTTTGTCTTCTGGCGATGACCTGTGTTTGTTGGACACAGCCATGGAATCAGAAACTGACTTGTGTAATGTCCATGAATCCTGTATAGGTTCCAGCAGAGATTTGGGTGCTGTGGGTGAACTTGCAGCACCACTCCCAGCATAGGAGCTAGGAGGTTGACTTGCCTGCATGCGTTCCGGTGAAGACAAGAGTCGCGCGCCCCCACTGATTGATGGTTAGTCTGTCTCTGGCACGAGGAGTGCGCTGAGGTCTTGAAGGGTTGGATGGCAGTGCTGCAGCTGATGTTTTAGCTCTCTCTCCCGAGACTGTAGATTCCTTCAGCGTCGTTGGTTGGTGCGCTGAGCGTGGAATACGGCGCTGCTGATTAACTCTTCCATGATGTGAGTCATCTATCCAGTCTGAGGTCTGGGGACAGTTCTTCATGTCCTCTGCGCGACGATCTGGAAGTGGTGGGAAGGTAGTCATGTCGGCAGTCCAAGGGAGGTCGTCGGTGGAGTTCTGTGGGTAAGGGATGTCTGCGAAGGTAAGATGTTTATCAACGTCACATTGTACCTCGTCATTTTGAACCACATCGTGCTGATTGACTGGTTCATGCATTTCACGAGAATGGTCTGAGTGACTTGACTTGCTGTGCATCTGTGGAGCAGCAGTGCCATAGCTTGGAGCGCCAGAGTGTCTTTCATGGTCTCTCTTCTACGAGAGTCGTGTCGTTTATTCTTGCTGTAAAACAGGCGGCCTCTCCAGAAGTAGGCATGTCTGCCGGCATTTCTCTCTTCTCTGACGATCTGGTTCTGGCGATTTGTCAGATCTGCAGCCACACGTATTCCCAGGGCATCGGCCATCTCCTTCCTGCACTCCTGACTTCCCAGAATGGACATTTTATCCTGCCAGTGGGGAAAAGCAGGCAATGATGGGACGAGGGTACCGTTTATCGCTGTTTCTTTGCCCAATACGGTGCGCTCGCTCCACATCGTCGATTGTCCACTGTTTTGGAGGAAAAAAACGATTCATCAGCTGCTGCACTACTTTACGAGTGCACTGGAGGCTGGTCTCATTTGGGCCTTCAAAGACGTTAAAAAATCTCAGGTTGTTACGGCGAGAAAAAGACTCGACTCTGTCTACTTGATTGTCCATTTTTTTGCGACACCTCTAGAAAACAAGTCCTTCCGTTGGAATAGGTTTTCGCACTGTTGTTCAAGAATGTGGCACTTGTTGCTGAGGTGATCAATTTTCCGTTTCAGATGTTCGTTATCTTTCTGGAGAAGTTCCCACCAACCCTGAAGTTTTCCCGTGATATACCGGTCTTCATCATGTTGATAGCCTGCCATACAAAATAGTCGGTGATTTGGGTTTCCATCTGGTCCAGGATTTGGTTCAGGAAAGTTCCCTGGATAAACAGGTATATGACCATAGCTTGGGCTGTAGTTTGAATACACATCTCGTGATGGTTCTTGTATATTTTGCTGTGTTGGTCCGGGGTTTGATTCGATGTCCCCACAGGACATAAGAAGCCAGCTAATGAAAACAGCAGAGGATTTCAAAAGGAATAGCTGCAGTAGTAAACCTTTCGTGTAGATGATCAACACGAATCGTTGTTTACGTTTCGACGTCCATTTTGTGGCTGTTTGAAACCGTATCGCCACCGACCACATGAGAAAAAGATCATTGAGTTTTGCCATGTTGACATTCACAGAACACACGAAACTGCTGTCAGTGTATAGGGTGACACAGGTTCCACAGCCGCCTGCTTCGTTTGCTTTTTCACTGAGCGTGAATGCTGTCAAAAGAACAGTTGCAATGAACACAGTCGTGGGCCATCTCAGAGGCCAAGCAAGTCTTATTTCATTCGCCTGTGTCCAAGGGTCTCACGCGCCGGCGAACAACTAGCACGTGTAGCACACATGCCTGTGTCGCTGCCCCCTTTGGTCCTGTAAAAACACTGTTCACGTTTCAAGTTCTATTGATTATGTATTAATTTTTAAATCGCTGATAATGTCTTAATTAAACCACATCGGAGTCCGAAAATTAGCCAGTCCACCAAACACACCTTATGCTGCCACGAGTCCAAAAATTACTGTAGATCAAGCAATCAAAGTAGGTAAATTAAACCATTTCTTGGGCACAACAACTGAACGCGTCTTGACAGCTCACCAGCCCACTCCGAGGAGCGAGAGAGAGAGAGAGAGAGAGAGAGAGAGAGAGAGAGAGAGAGAGAGAGAAGGAAGGAAGGAAAAGGCCAAGGGAGGTTTGGGGTAAATGGAACGAACGAACGAACGAATGTTTTATTGAGGTCTTACACCATGCCCTTACAAAAACAAAAGGGAAAATATATTTACACACACACACACACACACACACATATATATATATATATATATATATATATATATATATATATATATATATAGGTATATCTATATATATTACACATACATATATACATATACACATAGTTCATACACATACACATATGCATAAACATACATACATATAAATATGTACTAAGCATACCTGCACACAAATGTATGTATGCAGGTGAGAGCATGAGTGTTGATGCGCAGGCCCCCGACCATATTATAGGCAGATACCTACACAACACTTCCACACACACATATATTAAAAAAAGTCATGAGGAGAAAGGGCACACACCATAGAAACATTCTTTAACCTTATGAGTTATAGACAGACAATAGAAGGTAGACAGGCAACAGTTAGACAAGACAGACAGATATAGAAGAGAGAGAGAGAGAGAGAGAGAGAGAGAGAGAGAGAGAGAGAGAGAGAGAGAGAGAGGAGAGAGAGAAGAGAGAGAGAAAGAGAGAGAGAGAGAGAGAGAGAGAGAGAGAGAGAGACTGACAGGCAGACAGACAGACAGACAGATAGACAAACAGGCAGAGAATACAAGCAGGCAGCAGAATAAAGACATAGAAGATTAGCAAAAAACATTTGAGGAAATTGGATCCAAAATTACGATCCAAAAATACCACAAAAGGTTAACTATAACTTAGCATTAGATATTTATGATAATGTGTTTTAAACGTGGATAAGCTATTTTATTTCTTATGTCACAAGGAATTTCATTCCAAAGTTACCACCCGAATATGCTAAGGAAGACATGAATAGATCAATTCTGGGCCGGGGAATTGATATCACATGTTTATTACGAAAGGTGTTTACAAGGAATTTGGTACGTAGATAAGAAGGTGCAAGATTGTTCATTATTTTGTACATGAACACACCCTTATTGAAACGACATTTCTGACTGAATGGGAGAATCTCAAGTTCTTTATAGTCTGCAACTTGAAGAGATGATTTAAGGAGTATGATTTTAGTGAACGTCTATACAAACGCTCCAGTGGTTTCAAGCAATTGTGACTGGCCATGTCCCAGCAAGTTGAAGCATAGTCAATATCAGATTGTATATAGGCATGGAAAAATAACTTCCGAGAATGTTGGTCAAGGAAATGCTTAATTCTGTTTAATTGAAATATCTTTCTTGAGATCTTCCGAGATAAGGCAGAAACATGATTAGACCAAGATAGATTGTTATCGATAGTGAGACCAAGTAACTTATGTGAATCAATTTCTTCTATAATCTGATCGTAGAGATACAATGGAGGTGATCTAGTTTTCATGTTTTGTCGTTTTTGCCTAGTTGATATCAACATAAATTTGGATTTCATAGGATGGAGGCCATGTGATTTAGTTTGGACCACTCAGTAAGATTATTTATATCTTTTTGAAGAGCACTGCATACCGAGTGTACGTTTTTACCTTTACTCTGGAGTGTCGTGTCGTCAGCAAATAGTTCACATGAAGAAGAAATAGCTAGAGAAAGATCATTTATATAAACCGAAAAAAGGATTGGACCTAAAACTGATCCTTGGGGGACACCATAATTCACTGGTAGGAAAGTGGATTTTACAGAGGCTTTAAAAACTGACTGTTTTTCTGTTGGTCAAAAAAGAGGATAATAGATCAAGAGATTTTCTGGATAGACCGTAAAATGCAAGTTTTTTTTTTTTTACAAGAAGATTATGGTCAATAATGTCAAAGGCTTGCAAAGTCGACAAAAAGTACACCTGTAAATAGATTACAATTAATGTTTGAAAGCCCATGTTCAACTAAGTTAGTTAGTGCTGTATGACAGGAATGTTTTTTTTTTCTAAAACCACTTTGGTTTGGATGAAATAGATCATGTTTAGTAAAGTGTAACTGAAGATTGCGTTTAAGATGTTTTCCAGAGGTTTAGACAAAGTAGATAAAATCGATATTAGTCGATAATTTGAAAAATCAGTTGGGTCACCGGATTTATAAACTGGTAGTACTTTGGCTACCTTAAAAGCTTGTGGGTAGTAACACTTTTCGATGCAAAGGTTGTAAATGTAGGTGAGATGCTCAGATATAACAGATGCAGATAATTTCAAGATTTTACTATCAATGTTGTCTAGACCACAGCAGTTAGATTTTTTTTAAAAGAATAGTGCCATATACACTTCGTGTACACTTAAATATTCAAATTGAAGTTTTGTATCTATGTGTTTAGAATCACAATAATCTTTCAACGATGATAGATCATTGTTATCATGTGATCAAAGTTTATCGTTTTCTCAGCTATTGTGTAAAAATGTAAATTGAATTTTTCGGTGGATAAATCCATTCCCGAATGAACAGCAGTTTCAGATTTTTTTCCCAGATAATTCGTTATGGCTTTCCAGATGGATTTTGTATCAGTTTTATAAGCAATAAGTTCTTGAAAAATTTTTGCGAGTATATCTTTTTAGGGCAGTTTACTTTATTTCGTTGTTTCTTAAAACTGTCACTTTTCCCTGTAGACTGTAATAAATCATCCCGAAGTTTAATGGCTGCATTGATTTCTTCGGTTAACCCCTGTGGTTTGCCATCAGCTCTAACGCGTTTAAGTCTAATAGGGCATGTTTATCAATTACAGACAGAAAAAAATACGATACCAAGTTTCAAGGGCCTCGTCGGGGTCGGTATATTGATAAACCTCTGAAAAATTAACAGAGCACAGGTCAGATAAAAGGACATCAATATTTAATGTTTTATAACAACGAGAAGATATGTATTGGTGGCTACATCTGGGAATTTTCGTTCCTTTTTTTGACCATGTTAAACAAACAGGAAAGTGATCGCTAAGACCAAACACCGGTACAGAAGTTTCAATAATATTAGACGGGTCATTTACATATATATGGTCAATAAGTGTTTCAGACTGTGATGTTATTCTGGTTGGTGTGTTAATTAATTGTTTTAAATTCTGCAGTTCAAAGATTTTTTTTCCAGTTGTTTATACGGTTTAAGTAAATCAATATTAAAATCTCCAAAGTAGTATTACCTCTGTTGCATAAGCATCGTCCATCATGAGATCAAAGCGATCAAACCACTCAACACGTTCTTCTGGATTTCTGTATAGAAAACCTACTAAGACTGGTTTTGTCCCTTTCATACGAATCTCTATCCAAATGCACTCAATGCAGTATATTTATCGAACAAGCTTATCTGTTTATACTTTTACCGAGTTGTGCACAAATGTTACCAGTCCAGTGTCCAGTTTTAGCCATGGCATCTCTCCTAATCAGACTATAGCCTAGGATCGATACTAGATTGTCTGTTATAGCATCCGTTAGTCTTGATTCAGACAAAACAAAGCAATGAAAATGATCATTTGAGTTTGATAAAATAGAGGGTATGTCTGACATTTTATTTCATAAGTGACATACATTTAGGTGACCTATGTTTAATCCAAATTTACTTAACCATTTCTCATTGCATTCATTGTTTGTCATAATGATCAATGACAGATAAGTGTAGGAGAGACAAGTGATCGACACCTAAACATCCCACACACACACTGTACCAATTACCAAAATTCTAAGTATGAAAGTGGTGAAACGAGGATAAACACGACCTCAAAAGAAAAGAAATAAATACAAGTGTTACCTGATAAATTCAGGCAAAAACAACAAATGTAGAAAATGTCAACAATTAAGGAAGAGGGAGAAAAAAAAAAATCAACAAGATGACAGTTAACAATCAAAAATGCACTTGGGTAGAGTCACTTGGCATCAGTTACCAAAATGCAGCCCAAGCAATATCAAAATGCGAAGACAACAACAACAACAACAACAACAACAGCACAAACCATAAGCAATAGACCACTGCAAGTCAGGTGGTCCGGCAATCTGTGACTCACTGAATAGTACCTATGGGTGTACACACACACACACACACACACACACACACACACACACACACACACACACACACACACACACACAAATACATGTACACACACAACTATCATAGAGCGCAATGACTTTTATCATTTTGCGCCATTATACACACACACACACACACACACACACACACACACACACACACACACACACTGAAATAGCCTATAAGACTAACAATCAATATATTCTCCTATAATCATTTAACCCCGTACTCCTCCCATGAACTTTTCCTTTCCTCCTCCAATCATCCACTTCTACTTCACACCAGATCCAGCCACATGTTACACAGTTTGGCACCGACAACATCATTGGACAGGCACAAGAGAGTAGTATCAAAAAACAATCATGTAATATAGATGGACAACTGACAATTTGATACAATTTCCTTTTTAGCACATATATGATGCCAATTAATATGTTGGCAAAGTCCATTTTGTTTGGGGTTTTATTGTTGAAAGGGAGGTTGGTACGGGCTGAAATGACGTTGTTTTGCCAGCAGTTGAGACGCTATGTATAATAAATGTTCTGCATAAGGGTGGATCAGGTTAGAGGTGTTTTGTTCCGTCGGTTCTCGAGCTGGCAGTCATAGGGGTATTTATGCCCCGTTCGTTGGCGCTCAAGAAGTGAAGGTCTGGGGGATGACTTTCCTGAAAATGATGGGATGAGTTAGGAGAAATGATTTGTTCAGGAGGGTGGTTATGTTGAAGATGATAGCGAGAATTTGGAGTGATGTGTTCAGGGGGGTGGCTATGATGTAAAAAAAAAAAATGGTGGGGGTTAGGCGGAGTTAACTGTTTAGGTTGATGGTAATGTTGAAAATGATGAGATGGGTTTGGAGGAGTGATGCGTTCAGGGGGGTGGCTATGTTGTAAGGGATTCAGAGGGTTAGGTGGGATGAGGGACGGGGTCTCACTGGAAGACTTGAGAGAGAGAGAGAGAGAGAAAGAGAGAGAGAGAGAGAGAGAGAGAGAGAGAGAGAGAGAGAGAGATCGTGAACTCGTGAACTCGTGACTTTAATGTGAGGCCTCCAGCCTATCTACATGAGACTCGTAACATGCAATTGTTCATGCTACTGAAAATGAATGATGTATACAGAAAACTTTTCAAAAAGAAGATGCTCATTTGGCGATAACAAAAAGTAACAAACTTAAGGGTTTATAACATTTTGTTACAACTGTTCCTCTCTAAAATGTAAAGCGTAATATACAAACATAGCAACATCCCTTATTATGGCAGCATTTTCGTTTTTGCAATAGTGTCTTCTGGACACTATTGCAAAACGAAAAACTGGACAAGAAAGCTATCTTTATAGTGTTTGTGAATATATTTTTTCTCGTACCTTTTTTGTAACTTAGACATTTTAGAAGAAAATGTATTTCGGTTTCCTCTTCACTGCAAAAAGCGTAGGTGGTTATTGATGTAGTATTGGTATACTTTTTATTTGTTCGAAGCTCACTTGCACCTAATCTGACTATTGATACTGCCCTTCTGAATTTTGTAATTGTGATATCATATAAGTATTTCTCAGGTTAAAGCAGTGATTTAAAGGATCGGTAGGCAGAATAATGATCACTACCTTCTAATTTACTGTGCCAGTCCCGTCTGAGAGAGAGAGAGAGAGAGAGAGAGAGAGAGAGAGAGCAATCGCAGTTCTTCAACCAAAAACGGAAAGCACGTATTTCCCAACATCTGGCCTCCCTGACTCAGAAAAGGATGAACACTAGTCACAAGTCAGTGTGCATGACACCGTTACAATAGCAAAACAATCAGTCTTCGCACATCGGGAGTGGCAATGACCAGAAGCAAGGAGAGAGAAAGACAGAGAGAAGATAAGCATACCAAAAATGTGTTGTATCACGAGCAATAAAATGCAATGAAAGAAGGGTCATATAAAAAAAAAAATCAAATAAAGAAAAGGATGCTATAGTGAGGTGCGTAAGTGAGTGTGTTGTTGTTGTTGTTGTTGTGTGTGTGTGTGTGTGTGTGAGAGAGAGAGAGAGAGAGAGAGAGAGAGAGACAGACAGACAGAGAGACAGAGAGAGACAGAGAGAGAACAATCGCAGTTCTTCAACCAAAAAGTAAAGCACGTATTTCCCAACATGTGGCCTCCCTTACACAAAAAGTAATGAACACTAGTCACGCGACAGTGTGCATGAGAATCGTTACGATAATAAAACAATCAGTCTTCTACATCGGGAGGGGCAGAGACAAGTAGCAGAGAAAGAGAGAGAGAGAGAGAGATGATAAGCATACCAAAAATGTGTTATATCACAACCGATAAAGTATAATGAAAGAAGGGTCATATAAAAAAAAAAAAAAAGAAAGGATGAATCAGGATGTGGGTGGGTGTGGGTGAGAGAGAGAGAGAGAGAGAGAGAGAGAGAGAGAGAGAGAGAGAGAGAGAGACAGACAGACAGACAGACAGGCAGACAGACAGACAGACAGACAGAGATATATACACACATACATACATACATACATACATATCAATTTTAATGCATCAACTTGTCAAATCAACAACAATGCACAGTAGTCCAGATTGCAGGCGCATCGATAAATGTTATCTTTCACATACTCTCTCTCTCTCTCTCTCTCTCTCTCTCTCTCTCTCTGCCCCCACGTCCTTTCTTTCTCCGGCTGTCGCAAATTCTTTGTCTGTCAGCGCTTTAGTCAGCTGATACTATTTAAAGTACCTGTCCGTGGGCAGGGGTGGGGGTGGGTCTGTGGGGTGTGCTCGACAGCTGGAGGGTAGTGTTTTTCGCCGGTGGGTTCTGCAGTCATGAAATACGGGCTGGTACACCCATGGGGATGCTACTTTAAGGCTGTTACGAGTTGCATCCTGTAGTCTGATTTACCTCTGTTCAGGAGCAGTTATGTCCCTTGATATCTAAATGGAGTGTCCTGCGCGTGCCTGTACCCATTGTCAACACAGCGCAGGCCTCCAAGGGTGGTACAGGACTGCTCTAAATGCAGGTGAAGACAGTGCTTCTCTGGGTCCTCCCCAGCACCTTCGGGTGTTTCTTTTTCTTCTAAAGCACAGTTTGAAAGTCAACATCTGTCAGTTTCAATGCTGGTTCATGAGGTGATTCCGCCTTGACCAAACACGCCTAGACCCAATCATGACAGACATGCTCAAGTATTTTGCGAGTTGTTTACATTTTTTGTTATGGGCAGTCCTAACATTCGAAGTCCTGAAACCACTCTTTTATGAACTATGCCTAGTGAACCTATTACAAGAACACCACTTTCGTGCTAAATCAAGCATCACTAAGAGCATAGCCAAGCATAGCATAGTACTTTTGAAATTTGCTCTCATAATATATTTTGTATGAATGTGTCAAATGGGTTTGAAACCTCGATGAGGAATGAATGCCACCGAGTTTCGATGATCGATGAAGCATAGATCAGGTTTCAGCCTTGGTAGATCTTCAACACGGTTTATAGAGACAGGCCTATTTTTGAAAAACATCCACAAAATCTGTCGCAATGCATTTCTGTAGCTCCTTTCTGATGATCTCAAGCATCTGTCGTGTCTTAGTGTGTATAGGCCCCTCAGTTGACGACATCCATTCAAGGCATGGTAATTTGTGTCAGAACGAAACCCGCACAAAGCACAATCTCTCCGGTAAGTATCAGGATAGTAGATGTTGTTCACTGCATTGGTCTCCAGCAGCTGTAGATGCCCCTTGCTGATGAACCTGGTTATTTGATCATTGACGTTGGTGTTGGTGAGGTGTCCTATGGAGTGGGTCATTGCCGTATCCGGAATTGCAACCTGGGTTATTCTTCCTTGTTGTTGCAGTTGCTGAAAATGGTGCGTATCTTTGTCCATTTGCATTCTTTTGATTGCGCTGTACAGTTGTTTAGAATTACTGTAGCGCATTTGAACTACCCCACATCAGAAGCTGGGAGTACTACTTCGAAACTGTCGCTGTTTTCATCGAATTCCAGGCTTAGATCCACTCGCACACACAGCTCATGGAGCTCAACGAAGGAAGAACGTGACCAGTTTGACCTTGCTGCCTTTCCTTAACTTCCCTTCGGAGTCTGTGGCATATCCTCCAAAATTGCTGTCGTTTGGATATGCGTCAGGCACTTTTCTCTTTTCCATATGGAGATGGAAATTGTTGCGCGCTACCATTCTGACATGTTGGTCATCACTGTTCAGAACAGAGATCAGGAATGAGATGCGTTTGGCGTAGTACATGGTACTTGGTTTTAACAGACCAAGGCCGCCTTGTTTTCATGGAAGGAACATGTGCGCTCGATTGGTAGAAGACAGACAGACAGATATATGCACACACACACATACATACATACATACATACATACATACATACATACATACATACATACATACATACATACATACGTGCATGCATGCACACACGCACATACATATGCTCTCTCTCTCTCTCTCTCTCTCTCTCTCTCTCTCTCTCTCTCTCTCTCTCTCTCTCTCTCTCTCTCTCTCTCTGAGCTTCGTCAGCATGCAGGGCAATGTACCCAGAACCAAGTGGAAGCAAAAAAGACAACAGGCCTGTCCCGTGACAATGGCAAGCTCCTGTGCCATGACAATGGCCAACTCCTGTGCTGTGACAATGACCAGCTCTTGTGTTGTGACAATGACCAGCTCCTGCAGCATGACAATGGCCAGCGTGACAATGGCCAACTCCTGTGCCGTGACAATGGCCAGCTCCACTGGCCTGCACCGTGACAATGGCCAGCTCCTGTGCCGTGAAATGGCCAACTCCTGTGCTGTGACATTGGCCAGATCTATTGCCTGTGCCGTGACAATGCCAGCTCCTGTGCCATGCCAATGGCCAGCGTCTCTGCCAGGACAATGGTCAGCTCCTGTGCTCTGACAATGGTCAGCTCCTGTACTGTGACAATGACCAGCTCCTGTGCCGAGGCAATAGCCAACTTCACTGTCCTACACCGTGACAATGACCAGCTCCTGTGCCGTGACAATGGTCAGCTCCACTGGCCTGCACCATGACAATGGTCAACTCCACTGGCCTGCACCCTGACACTGGCCAACTCCACAGGCCTGCATCGTGACAATGGCCAGCTCCTGTGCCGTGACAATGACCAGTTTCCTGGGCCGTGACAACTTCCAGCTCCTGTGCCTTGATAATGGCCAGCTCCTGTGTCGTGACAATGGCCATTTCCTGTGTCATGACAATGGCCACCCGAAGTGGTCTGCACCGTGACAAAGATCATTTCCACTGGCCTGCACCTTGACAATGGCCAGCTCCACTGGCCAGCTCCTGTGCTGTGACAATTGCCAGTTCCTGTGCCGTAACAATGGCCAGCTCCTGTGCCGTGACAAAGGCCAACTCCTGTGCCGTGACAAAGGCCAGCTTCTGTGCCGTGACAATAACCAGCTCCACAGGCCTGTGCTGCGACAATGGCCAGCTCCTGTGCCGTGACAATGGCCAGCTCCTGTGCCATGACGATGACCAGCTCCTGTGCCATGACAACGACCAGCTCCTGTGCCATGACAATGAGCAGCTCTGTGCCATGACAATGAACAGCTCCTCTGCTGTGTAGAGTAGAAAGAAACTCCTGGAGAGCGTGGCAGCAGAGAGAGTCCTCAGAAGAGAAGCCCCCTTCAAGCAAGTGTTTCAGCCCTTATCTCCTGACACTCTAGGGGGTTGGGCCACACTCGGTTCATGGATGTCCCTCTGCTGCCATCTTGGGACGAGCCATGGCTGGGATTCGAACCCATGACCCCCTGGACATGCTCATTTTCCATTTCATGACTCGCGCACTAACCACTGAGCCACTGGGACGCCTGATATTTGTAGGAAAGTTAAGCCTTATGAAGTTCACTTTTGTTCCTCCTTGACCAGATCCAGCTGAACACCTCTCTGCCGCTTCTGCCATTGCTTTCAGGGCTCTGGTTTTTTCCCTCCCTGCAACTGAGCTGTTTCATGAGGCTGTATGCAGACGTTCCTACAAACCCCCTAGCTCAAATTTCTGCAGCGAGGACTTTGACCTGATAGCCTTCTCTCCTCAGGCTGTTTGCCATACTTTTCAGTCTTGTAATTTGAGCAGCCTCCATTCTGTTCTCATATGGCACCGTGAGCTCGATCATGATCAGGTGCTTGGTTGACAGAGTGGACTACTATGTCTGGTCTCATGCTACTCTTGCTGATGATCACTGGGTGACTCTTCCATTCTGGGAGGTCTGCAGTGCACTCCCAGTCATCTGCCGCGTCCAGCAGACTCTGCCTGCATGTTCCGAGTGGTACTGTTGTTCTTGGGCATGATTCGCTGCCTCCTGCCGTAAAGAATGTTGCGGGTGCTTTTGGAGTCCTGATTTTTCCTTTTGTGGTGTTGGTACTAGCCCAGACTACTTGTACTCTTTGAGCACTTGGTTGTGCCTCCATGTGTACCTTCCTTGAGCCAGGGCTACTTTACATGAGCTTAGGACATGCTCCACTGTTTGTTTTTCATGGCAGAGGGGACATGAGGGATCGTCTGTTTTTTTCCCATTTCACCAGGTTTGCATTTGAGGGCAGAAGGTCATATGCAGATCTGAGAATGAAGCTGATCCTGAGAAGGGCCATGTGCCAAATGTCATTCCAAGTGAGACTTCTTTGGAGTGCATTCTCCCACGTTTGTCCATTGCCCTTGCTGGCTCTGCTGGACTGCTTTTTGGAGTCTTTTTTGGTCTTCTTCTTTTCTTATCTCCTGAATTAGCATATCTCCTTTGGCTTTTCCTTTGGCCTTTGACCACCATTCAGTTTTGGTCACCCCCAGTCCTTGTCTGTTGGTCTGTGTGTGTCCTGTTATTTCTCTGATGTTGAGAGTTTCTTTTGCAAAATCCATCGCCTCTTGCACTTTCCATTTTCTGCCTGTCTTCAGCTGGGGCTTGATAGTTTCTACCACCTTGTCTCCTGAGTCCTCCAGCATGCTTTGAAGTCTCATCTTCCTGTTTTGTATTCCTCCAGGATGGATTTCAGTGGTAGTTTCAGCTTTGCTCGGCGACAAGACAGCGCTATGTCAGTCAGACAGGGTGGGACACCAGGCCATTTCCTTATGAACTTTTTGAGTTTGGATTCCATTGCCTCCACTATGTTGGTGCAGATGTCGTATATCATCAGAGGCCATAGGAGCTTTGGTATCAGCAAGAACTGCAGACACCAGACCTTGTATTTGCCAGGGAGCCCACACTGGTCAATGGTCTCCAAGCCTTCTTCCAACATCTGTTTGGTTTCTTTTGCTCTTTGTGCATCTTTCAGCGTATCATCATACCATCTTCCAAGGCTCTTGACTGGCTATTCTGCGACTGTTGGAATGGCCTGGTTGGCAACACTGAAGACCACAGATTCGGCCACTTTTCCTTTCCTCAGTGAGAGACTCCGTGATTTCTTTGGCTTGAACTTCATTCTGGATGAGGCAAAACTATGTCGTCCAGCTCTCCAGCACATGACGTGTCTCGACTTCTCTGGTTGAAATCACTGTAGTGTCATCCATGAAGGCCAAGAGAGGGGGCATCTTGTATCCATCGCCAAGGTCTGTTTGTCTTGCGTTGTTTGTTGCTGCTTTCAAGATGACTTCCATTGCCAGCACGAACAGTATTGGGGAAATTGCACAGCCTATTGCAATGCCCACTTCCAAGTTAATCCAATCTGTTGTGTACTCCTCGGTAGAGAACCGCATTGAGAAGCCACTGAAGTACTTCTTGAGCATGTCGCAGATGTTCTTTGGCACATGGTACACAAAAGCCAACTGTATCATCTCATGGCGTACATATCCAGATCAATCCACACTACGTCCAGATCTCTCTTTTCTGTTTTCTCTTTGGATTGCGTCCCAGATCATTGTGGCGTGTTCTACACAGCCAACCACGCCTGGGATGCCACCTTTCTGGACTGACACATCCAAGTACTTGTTTTCCATGATGTACTTGGTCAGCCTTGCTGCCATGACCGAGAAAAAACATTTTCCCTTCGACGTTCAGTAGTGATATTGGCCTGAACTGGCTGATGTCACTTGAGTTTCGCTCTTTGGGGATGTACACACCATCTGCCGTCATCCACTGGCCGCTGATCTTCTGATTTCTCCAAGCTGATCGCAGCAGCCTGTGGAGCCACTTCAGCACCTTGGGACATTTTCTTATGCAGCTGGTAAGGTATTCCGTTTGGCCCTGGTGATGATTTGGCTCTGGCTTTGTCGACCACCTTCTTGATTTCCGCCAACGTTGGAGGCTTGTCATTGAACTGTTCCTCAGGGTTGGTTGGCCACACCAGACCTTGAATGTCGAGTGGTGCTTTGCTCTGTGAGTCAGAGTATGTTTTCCTCAGATGCTGCTCAAGAACTCCTTTGTCCACACTTAGGGTCCCAGATTTTGGCTGCTCAAATAGAGTTCTGGCAAACTGAAAGGGGTCTCTGAAGAAGCGCTCTTGTGTCTTCTTCTTTTTGCTCTTCCTCGCAGATTCCGCTTTGCTGAGGGCGCTGTGTTTTGCTTTCAGGTCTTTCCAGAGTTTTTCCAAGCCTTGTTTTTCAGCTGGCAGTGCGGTCTTCATTTGCTTCTTGAGTTTTTTCTTTTGGACCCTGATCTTGTCCATCTCTTCTTGGCGGCTGGATTCTTTGGAGGTTTTTTTTCTCTTTGAGTAGTTTTGCTCCATAGGCGTCTCTACATGTGCATACACAATGTCCCCATATGTGGCTAGTTTGTGTTCCAGGGTGCTCTTCCCTATCAGTGCATCGAGTCTTTAGACGATTTTTGCATCCAGTTTCCCCCAATCTTCAGTCTCGTTTGCTCGTGGCAGGTTGAGTTTCTGCCGCCTGGCATCGAGGGCCTGTGCAAATTCCTCACCCGAACCAATAGCGTGGATGTCCTTGGCACTGTGGTTTAAATCCAGGCCTTGGTCTTCCGACGTCTTATCTGCTGATGCAGTGCGCTGCTGCTCATTCAGATGAGTCTTCACACATCCCATCTTTGTTCTGTGGATCTTCATGCCATGGGGGTGGTACTGTGACAATAACTCTGCCGTGACAATGCCCAGTTTCTGTACTGTGACAATAACTCATGTGCCATGACAATGACCAGCTCCTGTGTCATGACAATGACCAGCTCCTGTGTTGTGACAATAACATATGTGCCGTGACAATGACCAGGTCCTGCGCCATGACAATGACGTGCTCCTGTGCTGTGACAATAGCTCCTGTGCCGTGACATTTACCAGCTCCTGTGCCATGACAATGACCAGCTCCTGTACTGTGACAAGAACTCCTTTGCTGTGACAATGACCATCTCCTGTGTCGTGACAATGACCAGCTCCTGTACTGTGACAATAACTCCTGTGCCGTGACAATGACCAGCTTCTGTGCTGTGACAATGGCCAACTCCTGTGTCGTGACAATGACCAGCTTCTGTGTCGTTGAGAGGTTGAAGATTTGTATTTGTTTCTGTCCGTCTTTGTGTTTGTCTTTTGATCTCCCTTGCATCCTTGGGTGGATCCTCAAGCATAGGTTCAAAGATTGTCCCTTACATTTTTATATTATATACTACTGGCAAAAAGTTAAGGGCCACCTGTCATTTTGACGTTAGTGTCTGAGTGTGTAAATAATAGGCTTGAAACGAAGTCACAACGACCCAAACTTGGTTAGACATATTGAACAGATGTTCCTTAACAGATCACAACACCTAAAAACCCACTGCGGTACAAGGTGGAGCGCAGCTGCACGTGCGGAAACCACGTAAACCGGTAAAAACGGGTGCCTGTGGGAGCATATGATGAAAAAAAAGGGCGAAATGCTCGTGGTCAATCATGATGCACGTGCATGGCACCTCGTTCATGAACACAGATCAGACGCCATTGGCTACAAATCTGTAAACAGAACGGTCGTCTACGCCAGCCCAAAAAGCATGGCACAAAGGCAAAGACTGGACCCTGCCGATCGTGGACGTGCCTTAGCGTTGATTGACGAAGGGATTTCTGGCCGCGAGGTGGCTAGGCGTCTGAACGTGTCCCATTCCACCATCCAACGTCTTGTAGAGAGGTTTCAGGCCACTGGCAGCGTGCAGGATTGGCCACGATCAGACCCCTCGGTGTACCGACAGACATGCTGACCGATTCCTCCTGCTGTCTGCCCTATACAATCGGACTGTCACCTCATCCACCTCAAGGCGTGAGCTCCTGCAGGCTGCAAATGTCAATGTCAGTAGAAGGACAGTTTGTAACCGTTTGCACGAGTTCGGGCTGTCATTCCGGGAGACCAGCAGTCCGAGTACCACTTACTCCAGCTCACCGCAGAGCACAGGCAGACTGGTGTCGTCATCACGTTCGCTGGACGAGGCAGCAATGGTCTCGAGTGCTGTTCACAGATGAGTCCCGCTTCACCTTGGCATTCAATGACGGCAGGACCCGAGTGTGGCGAAGGCCAGAAGAACGTTTTGCTGACGCCACAGTTCGTGAGGTGGATCGTTACGGAGGGGGTTCTGTGATGGTCTGGGGTGGCTTCAGTCGTCAAGACAGAACTCCCCTGTACGTCATTCAAGGCATGCTGACAGGGGTGCGGTACCGTGACGAGATTGTGAGGCCCCTGATCCAGCCCGCCCTTCAGGCCATGGGTAACGCTGCTGTTTTCCAAGACGACAACGCCCGTCCACACCGAGCCTGTGTCGTGGACGATCATCTGCAGCAAGAGGGGATCATCCGAATGCAGTGGCCATCTCGCTCATCCGATCTGGCTCCAGTTGAGCACCTCTGGGATGTCCTTGGACGGCGGGTAGCCCACAACCACCCCCCGCCTGTTGACGTGGCCCAGCTCACTCTCTTTCTGCTGCAGCAGGAGTGGCAGGCCGTACCGCGGGACACTCTTTGGACCCTGGTGGACTCCATACGTTGACGTTGTGCCGCTTGCCTGGCGGCAAACGGTGGCTACACTCGGTACTGAATGGTGCAGTTTTCAGTTGTGGCTTATGTGACGATCCTGAGGAAGGGTGATTGGACATTACAGCCCGCTGTCTGCGTTTGATTTGTTGATTTCGTGCAATGGTCCAATGAATTTGTTCTTGAATAAATTTGGAAGATTTTTGTCCGTTCTTCTTCTTAACATTGGCTGTAGTGTTTTGGTCTGGGAGACAGCGTTGGCAATGGCCCTTAACTTTTTGCCAGTAGTATATTTGCGTTATGTCTTTAGTTTTTCAGCAACTTTTTTCCTCCCTCCTACACTTTTCTTTGGTTTCATTTATTTACCCTTCGCTGGCTGCTTTGGGGGTGCTGTTGGATTCTTTTTTGAACCCTTGGTGGTGAGAACACCACGGTATTATGACTTTGGTGTGTCTCTATTTGACGCCAGGAGCACTGACACAACCAGCCGTGTTTCCCTGATGAGTTCCGATCCAGCGGACAAAAGGCCTCGGAGCAGGCAATACAAACAGATGTGACTTCGAAAGGTTTTATGATGGTTCCCTCAGGCAGCTAGTGGAAAGTTTCATATCTATAATATAATTTCTTAATTTCATGTTCCCAGTTTCTCTATCTTCAACCTCTTCCCCCTTAAGTCTAAATCTTTGCTAAGTCATTATTATGAAGACAGTTCAGTCGTTGGCCTACGCTTTTTTTCCCCCACTATTAGACAGTTCGTCTTTGTATTTGTCTGACTTTATTCAAATTTAAAAGACTGTGCCAGTCTTGAATAAAAGTTACTCAGTGTTAGGTTTTCTTATGGGAGCAAAAGTTACCCTACTTGTTAATTGTTTGCTGTACCCTGCCTCATTTCGTTTGCAATTTCGTTATAGAATTTAGTTTTTGTATTGATACTTGAAAATAAGTGAATGTCGTACTCGTAGGACTTGTTAGTTATTGCAGTAATAGTATTTGTAGTTGGGTGTAAGGTGTACTATTGTATATGAGAAGGGTGAATGTAGTATGATTTTGTAAAGCGCTTAGAGAAATCCGTTTGATTAGGCGCTATGTAAGAAACCATTATTATTGTTATTGTTATTATTATTATTATTATCATTATTATTATGCACAAAAAGAGCATCTTTACAAGCAAAATTAAAACTTAATCGGGTTGAAAAACAGATTCCTTAATACTTGTATACATTTACGACAGGTAAATTATTCCGTTATAACTCCAGTGCTCTCTTGCCCTAAGATAGCCCCTTCTCTGAATACAATATATCCTTCTGTATATTTATCTTCAGTTGTAGAGAAGTAGCATCGCGCCATAAATTATTCTGCTGTGTTTGTAAACCAGTAACTGTTTCAGACAACAAAACAACATCATCTGCCAGAAGAAGTATAACCAGTTCTAAAAAGTCATCAGTGGATTGTGCTCCATGTCTACCATTGTTCACAACTTCTTTAACACCACTAGTATACATAATATAATCTGTCAATCTCCCTCTACTTCACGTTCTGTGTTTTACACAACTATACATACTTACTGTACATCTAAATAATTTACCATGAATACAATTTTTCAATAAAACAGGCCATAAAATGAGTTTGGTGACAAAATCAAATGCTTTTTCAAAATCAATGAAGCAGCAACATATAATTTTCAATTGAAAGAACTGTTTTTAAATAAAAGCCATCAGAGAAGACATATGGTCAACAGTAGAATAATTATGTTTGAATCCAGCTTGGTCTTCTCCCTTCTTTTTCTTTTACCCGTTCCTGTAACCTACAGTTAATGATATTGTTATAAAAGTTACTAGAAGTATCACAAAGGGAATGCCTCGATAATTATTGGGATTGTTTACATTTCCTTTCTTATAAAAGGGTATAATAATGGATTTCGCCCAATTCTCAGGATACATTCCTTTATCAAAAAAGTTGAAAAACTGTTACCAGGAAATTCAAGATGGGGTCAGATTTACAACCATATTTCAATAGCTCTCCAGTGATACCATACGGTCCAGCAGCTTTACAATTTAATTTTCCTAATGGCATACAAAACAACTTCTTCTTTAGAGACAGCGATTTAGATAATCCATTTCCATTTTTTCAATATGTGCCATATCATCAATGCTTGTATCGTTTGTCAAAGGTGTTTTGAAATGTTCGAACCAAATGTCCATTGTAACGCTATTTGGAGGCTGATTTTGTTTTAAGGAAATCCTTTCCATTGTATCCCCAGACTGTTTTGGACTATTTACAAACGATAGTAATTCTGCCATTAGGGATTCGTTGAAATGTTTCCTCTATCTCTTTTGTAAATGCTTATATTCTTATCTAGCCTTGCATTATTTAAGACGATCTTCAGCATCATGCGAACGTCGAAATTCACTCAGCAATCTACAAACACGTGATTTACAGGCCTCACATCTGTATCAAACCACTCTTTGGGTTTATTATTTTCCGTATGCCTTATTTGTTCTTTCATGCATTCCGCAGCTTCCTTTAAACACATGTTAAAGCACGCAGTGCATCGTTAACATCAAGATCAATTAAGCTGATTGCACGTGCCATTTTTTCCATAAAATACTTTGATGTGATTACCATCACAGAACATCAATAGAATCATCATTCCGTACATTTTTTTTTCTTAAATTAAATTATTGACTAGTTGCAAAAGTGAGGCGACTATTTCATTGACATTTGATATAGCATTCGGGTTATTGTCTTCATGACTGACATGAAATTCTACAGGCATATGGTCTGATTCAATACGGTCACACACGTTCGGCTCACACGAATCACTTAAACACGCAAATAATTCACAGGACATCATATGGTAATCATTAACACTGCAACCACACTCTGACACGTATTCTTTATAATGGGCCATAATTATAAAGAATTTTAAAAATATATTTTTAAAAAAAACGCACAGCAAAATGTGTGTGTGTGTGTGTGTGTGTGTGTGTGTGTGTGTGTGTGTGTGAGTGTGTGTGTGTGTGTGTAAGAGGGGGGGGGGTGAGAACCGAAACAGACTAGACTCACGGTCATTAATCCAACATCTATATCTACAGCGGCAATATCTAGTAATTCTGAACAAGCTGAGCCATTCAGCAGTCACGGAAGGTCTACGATCGATGTCGGGAAACTAGCTACTCCCTCTTGTTCGTCAGCCGACAGTGAGGGAGCAGACAGGACACAAACAGGTATAGCACCTGGTGGCAGCCATTGAATACTGACATGAAGCCTAGAGACCTGTCGTCCGGCCAACTATATGGATAACGCTTCTATTCTTTCTTTGCTCAACCTACAGTAATCCAATACACACACACACACACACACACACACACACACACACACACACACACACACACACACTCCTTCCTTACTTCTAACTCCCTTCCATCTCTCTCTCCCCCATTCCCGACCTGGTAAACACACACCCCTCCAGACCTCCCCCCCCCCCCCCCACCCCCACCCCCACCCCCACCCCCCTACGCCCACACAAACATATACACTGGAACTTCCACTATTCGTTCTGCAGCACCACTACTACCAACACTGCTCCGTCCTTACTCCAACCCCAACTCTCAACCCCCTAACACCCCCCCCACCCCCCCCCCCCCCCCCCCCCCCCCCCCCCCCCCGCATGGTTCGGGACAACGGAGATAATCTTGAGCTCAATGTGGTTCGGGACAAGGTAGATAATCCTGATCTACGATTTCGCAGCCCCTCCGTGGAATGGAGCGCTTAGGTGCCGGTGTTGCATTAATAGTGTCGCCGTGAAATAGGGTCGCTACTACAGTATTTCACGTGAAATTTTGTAGTAGCGACAGTAATTCATGTGAAATAGTTTAGCAGCGGTAGTAATTCACATGGGCAAATGCAGTAGCGACCGTATTCCACGTGAAAAGTGATCGCACGACAATATCTCATGACATACATTCATGAAATGTTACCGCTATCCATGAAATATAGCAGTTGGCGACAATATTTTGCGACAGTGCCCATGAAATAATTAAGGTGGTGAAATATAGTCGCTTTGCGACAAAAATTCACGTGAGATAATACTGCATATCCATAATTAATACTAATTTCAAAATACCGATAGATTATGAAGCCTGCATCTCTCTCTCTCTCTCTCTCTCTCTCTCTCTCTCTCTCTCTCTCTCTCTCACACACACACACACACACACACACACACACACACACACACACACACACACACACGTCCTTTTCAGAGAAAACAATAAATGTAGCTATGTTTGTTTGCTGAATTTTGAGATTGGCCCCAAGCATTCCTAAATCAGAAATGGATATGGAAAGTCCATATTCAAAATATAATGAAAAAAAAAAGTCCAACATTGACCGTTTTCTAAGAAACAGCCACATGTGATGATTATCTTATTGTTTTCTCTCTGTCGTTTTTGTTTGTAATGTCTCCTCTTGAAAGAAATCCATTCACTTACTGAAGCATGTATGCATGCACACACATTCATGAACGTTCACTTCTATAAGGCCGAATATCACGTGCATGGTTGTATGAGTGCAAATTCATCTTGCATTTTGATGTTTAGTATACTGTAGTTTGTTGTATTTTCATATATTCTTTAAATCTTGATTTACATTTGGAAACGATCGACTGGGATATGCATGCTGTTTTGATAATGGGTTTCGGGCTTTCATCCAAATAATTACTGGCATTGTTTTTCCTTGTTGCATGTTAGTGTATTTTTGCATTTCATAATCTGCTTTTTTCATATAACATTCAAACTGTTATGCGTTTGCTAATCGCTTATATTTCCTCAAGTAATCCCCGCCTTGGGTAAGTTGTTTTCTCTCAATTAGGTGATTCCTACTTTTAATAAGTTCACTAATTTACTGTGGCACATCGCCAAATTGAGAACAGTTGCCAAATGTTCCACGTTCAACTAGGGGGATGAGGGATGATGCATATGGTTTGACACTATTGACGGCTAACCATTGACAATTTGTTATGCATCAAAGAGGGAAAAGTGAATTTTGGGGGGGGGGGTGAAGGGGTGCGTTTACAAAACAGGATTTTACGGAAAATGTCCTAGCGTCAGTGTTTTTTACAGATATGGCTTCATGGCTTATTGTTAGCGAAACCTCTTAATCTGAGTGTGCTCAGATCGTTTGGCCTTCTGGGCAGCCAAGCGCTAATAATTTGATGTGCACATGACCCTAAAGAAAATAAGCTAAACGTGGGTTTTTCCTTTTTTTTTTTTTTTTTTTTGGTTTCTTTTTTTTGTTTTGTTTTGTTTTGTTTTGAACCAACTTTTCCGTCTTAGTCGCATAGCAAAGTGTTGGCGGTTTACCGTAAAAACGATTTGAGCACCCCCAGTCAAACGTGTTTAACAACACATGATGATAAGAGCGTTTGGACGGGCTTCATCGATGAATATCCTCACATAAAAGAGGACTAAAAAATAGTATTATCATGACGCTTTATTTTGTCCTCAACAACAAAGAGAATATATTTTATAATGTAGACATGCTATTTTCACAGAAAAACAAATAATGAAATAAAAAAAAAATAGTACTTTAGTAGATCCCTTTCTAGAAAATGCGTTGCTCAAAATGACGGGGGGGGGGGGGTGTCTTTTTGTGTGGGGAATTTGTGTGTATGTGCGTCTCTCGAACTGAGGGGAATTTTTGTGTGTACGCGTCGCTCAAAATGAGGGGGATTTTTTTTAACACGGGAAGAGGGGTGGAAGAGGGGGGAGGGAGGGTGCACTGGCAAAGGGAGATCTACGCGTTCGTTCGAACACATTTCTAGTATTGATATTTAATTTAATTTGATATAAGTGAATATCAAAGATTCGTAAACAAAAGCATTTTTCTTTAGGAATTATAAAGAATTACAAAGTAAGTTAGATGAAGGAAACCCAATTATCACTAATATCAATAAAATTACTTGACATGTGTCAATGAGAAAACACTTTGAGAAACCATCACGTACTTGTTTCAAAGTTAATAAAAAGAAAAGAAGCTACCCTCCAGGGATGAAAATTGAATGCAATGTAAGTTGTTTGAAAAAAAAATTCAAAGGAACAATTAGAATCTTTTAAAATAAAATGTAAATGAAATTAAATAGACATTTTACATAAATTTCGAAGGGATGTAAGCATTCACAGTTTCCAGTCCAGGAAGTTTGTGTGCTAAAGCCATGTAGGGGGAAGTCAGGGTATATTGAACCCTTTAAGGAATACAGTTAATTGTTCAAACATGATCAGGCAGATAGCTTTTCATGAGGACTGCTCATAAACCAAAGGGCGAGTGTCAGCACTGTTCCTGTTTAGTGCTATGAAAGAAAATAATAATGACTGGAAAGGTTCAATTTTGCACACCATATTGATAAAATGAACCACAGCAGGGTGAATGTTGAACCGACGGTTCAATATTGCCAGTTATTTGGTGTAATTGAGTCTCCCTATATCCCCTCCCCCATTTCATCCTCTTTCACTTTCCCTCTTCCCTCCCCCTCTCTCTTTCTTTGTGTGTGTGTGTGTGTGTGTGTGTGTGTGTGTGTGTGTGAGAGAGAGAGAGAGAGAGAGAGAGAGAGAGAGAGAGAGAGAGAGAGAGAGAAAAAAAACAAGACAAGAAGACTGTTAAAAGTTTTTAAAAACACAAATATTTTTACAGGATAGTGATCGCTGCTCGATATAGCCAATAATTTCTGGCAGTGAAATGAAAAATATTTCAGATTGCAAGTCTCTGAAATACAGCAATTATCTCCTTAAAAACAAGAACAACAAAACGAACGAAATGAAACAAACCATGTTAACTATCAATGAAACGATCCGCAGAATTCAACAATGGAATAAAAATGTTCAATTTAGGTACTTCCCAAACTGTTAACTTAAACGTGATCACTAGGTTCAGTGTATTAATGTTTTTTTTTTGCCGTCTTGAGTTGAAGATCATCTGAATCACCATTTCTTAGAAAATAAAGATTCCGCATGCTAATGCAAATGAAACGTTTACAGCACGTATCACATTCAGCTGTCAACTTAGTATGAAAACTTCCTTTTCGGTCATAATGATCAGTAATAAAGTAAAGCACTTAATTTTTTTTCATGCAGTATCCACATGAAGAGTGCAAGATATTAGTATGAAAACTTCCTTAGTTCGGTCATAATGATCAGCAATAAACTAAAACACTTAAAACTTTTTTCTTGCAGTATCCACAGGAAGAGTACAACATCTTAATATAAAAACTTCCTTTTTTATCATAACGATTTGTCATAAACTAAATCACTGAAAAATGTTTTTCTTGCTTGCAGTATCCTCAGGAAAAGTACATTTCAGATGTGCAAGTGGCGGCCTTAATCTTGACAAATGTCACATATGTAAGGTCTGTTCACATCAGCTGCTGTGCATGCAACGTGAGCCCACTTGTTGCACCTGGTGTTTTGACACTGAATCATATCCTCCTCATGGCTTTCACAGCAAATGCAGCATGTCCAGTCTTCATCTTCAGGGGCAGTTTTCTGGCTGGTGCTGTCTTTGCTGGCCTTTACTTTGGATGATTTCTTTGCTCCGATTTGACTTTTAGAAATCTTTGATGCCTTTGGTGATTTGATAACTTTTTTGGCTTGAGCAGCTAGATGTTCTTTGTATGGACTCGACGTTATCACAAAAGAATGTGACTGACTGCTGAGCCTCTTCAATAAGCCAGGTTTCTTCTTTGGCAAGGGAGAGATGTCTTCTGGCGAAAATTCGTTTGTTAATCAAAGATTGTCCCTGCTGAAGATTGTTCTGGTGTTTGTGAAAACTGACTGCAGGGGTTCATCATTGGAGCAGTTGATGGCTGGAGGACAACTGGTGGAGGGATCATTGCTGACCGAAAGACTGTCACTAGTTGGGGGACAGTGGCTGGCTTGGAAATCGTCACTCACTGTGACACAGTGACTGGGTAAGGGGCCATCAGGCCTACTGGCTGGGGGACAATGGCCGCTCTGAGGACTTTCACCTTCCTTGAGGCAGTAGCTTGATGAAGGACTGTCACTGGCTGAGGGGCAGTGGCTTGTTGAGGGACTATTCCTCACTGGAGTGAACAGCACACAATTGTAGTGGCCTACATCAGCTCTGAGTTTGACAAATTGTAGACACAGTGCCCGTTCTCCTGCAAATTTGTCGAGGTTGTACTTGACAATACTCTTTAGATGTGCATCAACAACTATGATGGGCTTGCACAGAAATGATGAGAGGGCACAAAGTTCAAGTTCTCCGGGTAACTCTGTTGGGCCGGACATCTTGATGAGCCGTTCTTCAATTGTTGTGAAGTTGATCCCACGGGGTTGATCGCCATTCAGGACATCCTGTCCCAGTCCTTGGTAATCCTCAATGTGAGCCATCATGAAATCCACAGTGTCTGCCCTCAGTTTATCTGCTCTCAGCTGCTCTCTTGTCTTTAGGCGAGCATCCTGTGGGCATTCATTGTGGTCTCGTTTTGCTGTTTGGAGATCTTTGTCCAGTCCAATAGCAATACTCCTGAACAAACATCTTCCATCAGGGTTAGTGTTCAACACTTTACAAGTGCCTTCTGCAAAAAATGACTCACATATTTCTGGTCTGGAGTCATTTTTCATACCCGTGGCTTGCCTTGGATCTGTGGTAACTTCCGGTGCTTTTTTTTCAGTATATGCTTCAAAAGTTGGTGATTTTTCTGCATGTACTTGAAAGGACGCTGCTGTGGAATCACACTGACCTGTAGCGACATCCACAGTCGGTGTGTCTGCTTCAGGTGACTTTGAGGTGACAGTGATATGAGGCACAAAATCAGAGTCACAGAAGACATCTCTCTTACAGGGCCAAATACCACATTTCTCAAAGCCTCGCACAGCGTTCTGTATACTTGCAACTTGACAATAGCTCTCGTTCAGCAGATGAGCCACTTGGTATACTGTGACAGCTTTTCCGGAATTGTTTCGCATCCATGTAGTGACTGCTCTGTTGTAGGCCTGTTTGAGAGGCTGGAAAAAGGAAACATCCAAAGGCTGCAGGCGGTGGCTTGTGTGTGGTGGGAGGGATAACATTGCCACTCCATTCTGCCTGGCAAGGTCAATGGCTTCAAGATTTTTTGTGTGGCTGCTATGACCGTCCAAGATGAGTAGTACAACATCCTCTTTGGTTGGTTTGACAGAAGATACGAAGTGTTGAAGGTAGACCAAGAAAGTTTCCCTGGTCATCCACCCGCTGTCGCTACAGGTGACCAAAGTTCCTGCAGGGGCTCCCAACTCCAGCTGAGGGTTGATCCGCTTTCGCTTAAAAATGAGCATGGGCGCGGAACATATTGTCCTGCTGCACTCATGCAAAAAACACGCCAGTTGTTGTGACTCCTCGCTCTCCACTGGTCATGGACCCTACCTGACTTTTGCCTCGTTTTGTTAGCACTCTGGGAGGTTTATGAACAGTGGAGATTCCTGTTTCATCCATATTGAAAATATGGGTTGCTGAGAGGCTATACCTTTCAATGAGGTTTTCCAGATACCCAAAGAACTCCATCACATTTGCTTTACTGAAGCCGTGAGCACGTGCAATGGAAGTTGCCTCGGGCTGACGTAAGCAGATGTCCGGATGACGAGACAAAAAACCTTTGTACCAGTCTTGACCTGCAGTCCTCTTGACAGAGTTGAAACCATGCTTCAGGCCATTCCTGTCAGCAATGTCAAAAGCGAGTTTCATCAGGTCCCCTCTAGATAATCCAAAGAGCATTCTGTCCATATCTAGAATGTACTTGACAAGATTTTCTTCTAGATCGGGAGGCAGGAATGTTGGGCGGCCAAAATGCTTCACTGCGTCATTTGCCCACTTGTTTCGGTTGTGCATATGACGTAGGAGGGTTGCCTTTGGCACACCAAAAGCTTTTGTTGATGAGTTGAGACCTTCACCTCTTTTCACTGCCAGGATACATCTGGACAGGTCATCTTCTGTCCATTTGCCGTAACTGAAACCAGCAAAATAGCAAATGAGAGAGAGAGAGAGAGAGAGAGAGAGAGAGAGAGAGAGAGAGAGAGTTTGTGTATGCGTCTGCGTGTGCGTCCTTGTTGTGTGTGTGTGTGTGTGTGTGTGTGTGTGTGTGTGTGTGTGAGAGAGAGAGAGAGAGAGAGAGAGAGAGAGAGAGAGAGAGAGAGAGGTTGTGGTGGTAAATGTCTCTTAAGCTAAGCGAAAAAAGATGATAAACAATCCGGGTAAATTGAACCCTAAAGGCTAAATTGACCGGAAGTTCGACTTACCCATTTGAGGGAGGTTCAATTTAGCAAATACATGTGTATTCTGAAGTACAGCAAATGGTATCATTTTCTAATTCTATGTGACATGAAAATATTGTCTTGTCGGTAGGAAAACGTCCAATGTATCTAAAACTTATATTAGCTTGAAAGTCAAATACCGCATATTCCTTGGACATACATTCAACATGACTAATTTTAGAGAAAAAGTGCGAAAAAATCAAAAACGTCTCACCGTCTTTCGCTGTCCTTTTTGCCGGCCATTGTTGTATGATGAAAGGGACAGTATTCTGGGGCAGCTAACAAAAGATAACTCACAACGGTGGCACACTCCTTCATATGGAGAGAAACAGAGGGGGCACAATAAACCTGACAAGCTCAAGTCTTCTTTCACAAATGCTGATGACTGTTTCACTCAGTGAAAATGGAGCAGCGATGGTTAATCGTAGAATATATTTAAAATAAGAAAAAAAAAGATTGTGCAGTATGAAACGAGATGTTCACAATGTGGAATCAACGAACGAAAAATATTAAGGATAGCCTTAAATATTATGTCCCATCAATATCCGCAATAAGGATGCAAAGTTCTCAAGAACATCAATATGAAGCGCACACATAAACTAATATAAATGGCTGCAATGACATATAAAGTTAAAGACTAAATGTTCGTAAATATAATGACAAACGTTTCTAATACACGTGCGATCATTGTCAGAAAGCGCCGTGACGAGCATGACGGCGTGTTTAAACGTCCAGCACAATATCGTAATGCCCCGTGACGAGCGTGTTCAAACGTCCAGCACAATATCGTAATGCCCCGTGACGAGCGTGTTCAAACGTCCGCCACAACATCGAAAAGCACTGTGACGAGCGTGTTTAAATGTCCAGCACATCAAAATGCCCATGGGGGGAATGTAGCAGGCATGAGATGTTTGTGGACATACTTTTGTTTGTTTCTCGTTTTCCTGGTTCCAGGGGGGGTACAAAGGTTTATAAGGAACCCAGTACTCGGGAACGTTTGAGTCGAGTTGGTCTTTCCACACAAACACGGTGCACTTGCACAGAGTTGCAAATGCTGAAATTTCGAGGTCAGTGCCCAGTGAGGTCCCGAAGCCTTTCCTGGAGTTGCTGGTTTGTCCATACCTCGCGACAAGTACTGTTCAGGTTCTTCTTGGAGGATGCATCTGAAGATTCCCGATGGATCAGACTTCATGTATTCCGTGATTCCGCGTCTTACAGCTGGGTGGTTTGTTTCATCTCCAGTCACGAAATAACTGAAAGAACGGAACAGGCACTTTCCGTTGCCCTTTGTTTTGTAAGTGTTTGTGCTCTTTGGTGGCGAGAAAGATGAAAATTGTTTCTGTGTTCCAATCTTTGGACTATTCTTCCAGCTGCCCTCAGAAATCCCCAGCAACGTCGCCATCGTTTTCATCTCCTGTTCGTCAGGTGCACGGAATGGTATCGAACTTCTTCTGGGCGCACAACGTGCTTCTTCTTTAGTGCTTCTCCTGCCTCTGCAACATGTTTCAAACGCGAAACTGACACAGCTCGCTTCGCACCCGTCCAGATATGCAGTGTTCACATTCGTTATTCTTATAGTGACATATGGCCCTGAAAAGTGGGGATCAAGCTCTTCGCCTTTCCTAGAACGTTTTCGCGCGAATTTTGCAATAGGACACGCTCTCTCTCCTTGAATAATGGTTTTTCGCGTTTTTTTCATCATACCGTTTCTTTCTTGTATTTTATTTTGTTCGGCCTGAATGTTTTCGTGTGCTCTCTGGTGCATGTGCTGTTGAGAACTAGCCTTGCAGTCTTGGGAATCCGCAGCTGCTGTTTTGTCCTGCGTGTCGTTTTCTTGAAAGATTTCCGCAGCTGCCAGGTCCAACTCGTCTTGTCTTCAATCGAACAATCGATGCGAGGTTTACACCCAAATGCTAACTCATATGGTGAATATGTTGTTGACCTCGGGGTGTGCCAGCGCATCCCCTCTCAGAACTTGATTCAAAAATTTTGGCCAGTCACCTTTGCGCTCCGTCAGTTTTTCTCAGACCACTCTTGATGCAAGCATTCATTCTCTCAGTCAATCCGTCTGTCTGAAAAAAGAAACCACAAAAAAGTGTATCCATTTACATATGGTATAATCATAGGGTAGCATATCTATAGTCCCACAGCTCTATATCCCACACTATGTTTTTGGTGCTGGTGCTGTGGAAGTAGAGCTGTGGGACTATAGAAACTGTGGGATTAAAGAGTGTGGGATTAGATGTAAGAACAAAGTTGTGGGATTATAGAGCGTTTTTTCATTTCAGATTGACTCTGTAATCCCACACTGATGTAAGTAACTGTCCAAGCCGCACCACTGGGATATAATCTATTCCCCATACAATGTACTGCTACGATAGTGCTTTCAACATGTTATCTATTGCAAAAAAAAAAAAAAAAAAAAAAAAAAAACATTTCAAAACGTCCAGAAATGAGCGAAATATCAACGATTTTGTGTTTTGAGTTCGAACCCCGTTCTCGGCGAGACCTTAACCTTAAAGAAAAGCCAAGACGATACAACGAAAGATTATTAGGTCTCTCGAACTCGTACACTGAATTTGATTACGACTGACCAAACGCGATGATATGAAATAAGGGGTGCGGCTGTACGGATGGATGGACATACGGATGGATGGACAAAGCCAAAAACAGTAGATCCCGATTTTGCTCAGGAACTAAAACAAAAAAAAACAAAAAAAAAAAACAACAACAAAACAAGAACAACCGTGAATGCACGATAAACACCCCTATCACCGTCTCAGCATCATGTGTACAAAATTTTGTGATAATCGGTTCAGCGGTTTAAGAGATATGGCGATTGTAAAAAGTCTGAGGATGAAGAGACAGACGGGCGTTCCGAAGTGAAAACAATACACCTGCTGACGAAAATAACAATATGTGACTATAGAGTCTATTTGTAATTACAAACGCTCTATATCCCCACAATTCTATAGTCCTACAGCTCTTTCACCCCACAGTCCATAATCTCTCAAACTCTGGGACTATAGAGCCGTGGGACTAGAAAGCCGTGAGACTGTAGAGATTTGGGATTATAGACATGTGGGAGTAAAAAGCTGTGAGATTATTAAAGTGCCTCCCAATCATAGATTTTGGCAGAGGCAGTATTATCACAAGATGTTTTGTATTTCTCAGTCCTGAGAGATTTTGGGGCCTTCTGCGAACGACAGCGTGTGTGTTCATGCTTGCGTTTGTGCCTGCGTTATTATCCACAAGAGAGCGTGGTGGTGCAGTGGTATAGTGCATTGTACTCTTCGGATGAGACTTTATATTTAGGTCCCTTTTGTGCGTGAGATTCGAACCAGCGCATGTTGAAATCGCAGGCTGATGCTCTACACTACTGAGCTTCATCCCCGGCTCCACTGTCCCAACTCCCGATACAGGCTTTTAAAAAGGCTATAGGTGTGCTCAGTGGTTTATGAGGAGCCGGGATAGCTCAGTTGGTTAGAGCGTGCGCTAGCAACCTGATTGTCTCTGGTTCGAATCCCGGATTGGTCAATGTGTGGCCTTATTAATTCTCCCATAACTGAACTGGGTCACTGGTGTCAGTCGTCGCGAAAGGGAGGTAGATGAAGAGACGGAGGGGATTGGAGGAGAGGAGGCTGAAGCAGTGGAGGAGGAGCGACAAGGGAGAGGGACTTGGACACCGAAAGCGGGACAAAATGTCCAGCGGTTTTTGTTGGGAGGAGAAAGGGGAGACCAACGGAGAGAGACCAGAAGAAATGAAGAGAGAGGGGGATAGGAGAAGACGAGAGGAGGAGGGAGGAGGAGAAGGAGGTGACAGACGTGGATGAGACAGACATGAAAGAGAGTTGACGGAGAAAGGATAGAAAGGAATGAGGGGAACAGAACGTTAGCGACCACGTTATTGAGGGAGGCCGAAGGGGACAGAAGGAGGTGAGATGGAGTGAAGTAAGAAAGTAGAGACCCTTTACGGCCCAGGAGAAGAGATGAGGAGAGAGAGGGAGAGTTGAAGAGAGGAAGATGGAGATGCTGACAGAAGGACGAGGAGCTTCAGAGAAGGAGGAGGGCTGTGAGAGGTTGAGGGAGAGAGAGAGGGTTGTTGGGGATGGCTATAGGTGTGAGGTGTGGTGGGGACTGGAGGAGGGGGGGAAGACCGAGTGAGCGTTTAGAGCACGCTTGTGCAACCGGATGAGTGAATCCGGTCAGAGAGAATCCGGATTGACAAGAAGAGGAATGGGTGAGAGAGGAGAGATTCTGGCGGAGGTGAGACGGTGTGGTCAAGGTGTGTGTGAAGAATTGGACTCAGAAGGAGAGCGAAATGGATGAGGGGAGGGAAGGTGAAATGACGCTAGAGGGGACTGGGAGGTGAAGAGAGACGAGGACTAGGACATAGGAGTGAGCTGCCTACCTACATGGGACGAGGATGGGGGAGCCAGAGTCCAGGTAGAGCTGGAGAGGAGGAATGCAATGAGCTGGAGAGAACCCAGACAGGTCAGATCGGGAGACGAGTTGGAGAGAGGAGAGATCGAGGCTTGGGGAGGGGGGGAGATGGAGAGAGTCACGAGGGACGAGACCACATACCCACAGGTACAGAGCGACATGACAGACAGAGGTAGCAGAGGTGGAAGAGCGAGAGAGATAGAACAAGTGTGTATGGGGCATTTGTAAATTTTATAGAGAAGCTCATGAGAAGTCATTACTATCGTGTGGATGTGAAAGGGATGACGTTGATGGTCGATAAGAGAGAGAAGGAGATGGAGGGTGGGGGGGGCGCGAGTGGCCCGGGGAGAGGTGGAAGGAGAGAGGTGAGGGAGGAGGAGACGGGAGCGAGAAGAGCGAAGAGGAGAGGACTGAGTATGTGGTCAGAGAGTAGTGATGGCGTGGTCGGCGTACGTAACGGATGCGACTGTTGTCGTTGGTTGATTGATCTGCCAGGACCGTTGCCAGTAGTCTGTCAAAAGTCTTGTTGCCAAAACTCACACTTGCCGGGGTCCGTGATTACAATCACTGCAGGAAAGCCCCAACGGCCTGCACTTTCATCGAAAAAATGCGACGATGCCACGCGTCTTCCTATGTTTTTTGGGAAGGAGCTTCCACACAATTGGTTAGGTTAAAGTGAAGCCACACAGCAAAGGTGGACTCCCAAACCTAATCGTCACCCCTTGTGGCACAGTTGGTAGAGTTCCAAGAAACCACTCTACGGCAACGCACGATTGGCGGAAACCGGCGAGTTCTTGCGCGAGGGAAGGCCGTAGTGGAGCATTATGGGTTTTCAAAAGCTTGCACTTTTCTGCACCAGCAACTTCTTCATCCACCCTGGACAAAATTCGTTTTCACGTCCCTGGCACATTAACTTTGTTCCAAATACGCTTGCGATTTCACTCGTCGGGGTGTGAGCATTGCCGCATCATATGATCCGTGTGTGCACCCCTTTTCAGAATGCCAAGGTCATCACCGTTATCTTGCAAACCTCTCTTGTGCCTTCTTTTCCCAGAGTATAACAAACCGACGATTGTCCTTTACAAAAAAAGCTTACTTTTCGCAGTCAGCCAGCACTTTGACGTTCAATTTGGTTTTACTTTTCGCCAAATTTAGGAACACTTACTTATCAAATAAATACCCAAGCAATTATGGTAAGTTTTGTCGCATAAAGCCGCCATAACGGACTTGGGAAGCATTGAAGGAACTTAAACACTAAGAACCATAAGACTTCCTGCAGCCGCAAAATGAAGTATTTTTACGTCCGTAAGACATACATGCCCCGCCCCTCCTGTGATGAACTCGGTCAAGCCAGAAGAAGATCCACGTTTAGATATGCAAGCTAGAGTCAAAGAGCCATCATGTTCATATGTGCACTTGCGGTATCTTGTATCTACAAAATGTGTGCAATTCACAGCTTTGTCGGGGCTTGTAACACTAAAGAAAACTTACGGTAGTCCGTACTTTTTTCTTTGAAAGAGATACACAGACAATAACACATTAAGAGAAGAATGTTAGATATTTGAGGCATCAGTCTAGACAAAAGAGACCGATTCCTTTTGATTCTTTATAGCAAAGAAGGAATCGAAAATTACCTGTACCAGGACGATAGTAATAAAAGCACCATCGCCTCGAACCTTTCGCTCTCCTGTCCTCTCTTCACTCCTTACTAACATCCTCTCTCTCTCATCTCAACGCTCTCTCTCCTCTCTCTCTCCCGCGGCGGTGGCTGACGGAATAAAGGCCGTCCGTCTCGTGAGTTTGAGGAAGGGTCGGTGGTGATGTTTTGAGTGATCCCGGGCCGAGCCATACCTAACGGACTTTAAAATTGGCATTCTAGTGGCTGCCCCTGTCTGGCGTCTGGCATTATGGGGTAAGTGCTAGGTCTGGTTTGGCCCGGTGTCAGCATTATGTTTGACTGGGTGAGACTAGAAGCCTGTGCTGCAACTTCTATCTCAAGTGTGGCACACCTTAACTGTATATCAATTAGCACCGTCGTTGTACGATAACTCCTCTGTAGCATAATCCATTAACACTGGACCAAGCATGGTACCATTCAGACCAAACTGTAGATGTTCTATACGGTGCAAAACGGGACGACAGACACCGAACTGACCTTCCGAGCAGCAGACATCAGCGTCCAGGATCGTTTTTACTTCCAAAACGCCCATGACCTCCTCTGTAGCATAAACCCATCAACTTCACCACGTTTTGGTGCCAATCGGATCAAAACGGTGGACGTGGCACATGATAATTCGAGGCAGCATCGCCCCTAGATGATTCCGGGGTTTTCAATAGAGCGCCCATAAGGCCCGATCCGTGGCAAAAGCTATGGACTCACCCAAGTTTGGTTCCATTGACAACCAAACCTTAGACTTCTATAGATTTCCCCATAACGACAGATTTCCCACCGCGAGGAAGACGACACTCCACAGTCACGCGAGGAACGAGACAGAGGACACAGATTTCGACACGTTCTCAGCCAGAGGGGTAGCGATGCAATTTCCAACAGTAGCGACATCTCACACGCGAGTGAGCGACAGATTTCCCACAGTAGCGACACACGATCTCACGCGAGGAGAAAACGAGAGCGCAGCTTGTCCACAGTAAGCGACACGATCATCATCCCGGGGGGGGGGTCCACGCGAGTGATAACGACAGATGGGTTCAACCGTATGGAGGACACAGAAATTTCCGTGAAATACTGTATAAGGCGAACAGTATTTCACGAGCGAAGGACTATTAATTACAACGAGAAAACCAACGCATAGCACACAGAAAGACATATGGTCACGTTTTACAAGTGGATGCCATAGCCACCACAGCCGCTGGAGCGCCCCAGGATTACAACGTCCCATCTGTACTTGGCTTGTGCCACCTAACCCCCCATGTCAACGCGTTCTTTCACAGTCAGCCATCCGAGAGGGCCATGATCAAATCAACTGTCTTGCCCCGTAGAAAAAAATAGAAGAATTTACTGTGTCTGATTGATACAGTGTGTGTGTGAGGTGTGTGTTTGTGATGTTTGTGGTGTGGAATGTTGTGTGTGTAGTGGAATGTGTGCTGGCGATATTATGGTTTTGTCTCCAGCCAGGGGGGTTTTCATTATCGAATCATTACCGCCCAGATCCCATTGGGGGCATAAATCCCATGTGTCATTTGTGGACGAATTCTGCAGCTCTGGGCTTCATTGCGGCACGTTTTGTGGTTGCTGTGTCAACAAAATTTAAATTTTTCAGAGCTTTATTTCGTGTTGTTTTGAATTTTTGTTCCTTTTTTCTTTTTTTTTTTTTTTTTTTTTTCCGGGGTGGGTGTTGGGTGTTGGGTTTTTCCGTGCGGTGGGGGAAAAAAAGACGTACAAATACGTTAGAGAGAGAGAGAGGATCTCTAAAAGACGTACAAATACTTAGAGAGAGAGAGAGAGAGGATCTCTAGAGAAACCCGGTGTAACACCCCGTAACAGCCCGTTCTTTTACCCCCCCTCTGGAACTTACCCCCGGGTAAGTCTGGGCTAGCCTGCTTTTACCCCCCGGGGTTCATTCTAGGACTAGCTAGACTTACCCCCCACCCCCCCCCCCCTATTGTTTGGGCTAGCCTGGATTCATCCCCCCCCCACCCCCCCCCCCCCCCCCAAAGGGTCTATTTGGAATCTTCCTTCCACCCCCCCCCCCTCCCACCCTTCAAACAAGAGAGGGTTATTCAGGGTTTTGTCCTCTGCGTTTTCCCAACATGCACACCCGCCTTAAAAAAAATGTGTTAGCCTGCATATTTACACCCCCTCTCCCATTTCCTATATACAGTCTGTTGGGTTTAGACAAAGTGTAGTTCTAGACTCTTTTCAATAGATGGACCTCCTACTTCCCCAAGCCCCCCTCCCCCTCCCCCCCCCCCTTCTCGCGCTAGCTTACATACGTGTGTCAATATTCGGGTGTGTGAGTACGCTGTGCATGCGTGGGAAAGAAAGACGGCTACATGTCAACGTGACCAAGTGCCAATGTGACCAAGCGTAGTTGTGACAAAATGTCGTTGTGATCACGTGTCGTTGTGACCAAGTATCGTTGTTGCTTCATCCCGGTTTGCCTCTTTTAACTATTTTACAGCTATTTAGAGTCTCTTGAGTACCTGTGTACCTTAGCTTGTACCATGCAGATGACTTGTGGTCAGTGCAACTGACCACTGGACATTATGACGTAAATCGGAGATTTTAACTATTTTAACAGCTAATTAGTGTTTCCCGAGTGCTTGTGTACCTCGCACAATGTAGATTACTTGTGGTCAGTGCCACTGACTACCGGTCATTATGACGTAAATCGGAGATTTTAACTATTTCACAGCTAATTATAGTCTCCCGAGTACCTGTGTACCTTGTACAATGCGGATGACTGGTGGTCAGTGCCACTGACCACTGGTCACTATGACGTAAATCTGATATTTCGACTACTTTACAGTTGATCAGTGTCTCATGAGTGTTCGTATGCCTTGTGCAATGCAGACAACCAGTGGTCAGTGTCACTGACCATTGGTCACTTTAATGTATATCAGAGATTTTAACTATTTTTACAGCTAATTAGTGTCTCCTGAGTGCTTGTGTACCTTATACAATGTAGATGATGGGGGGGGGGGGGGGGTCAGTTCCAACTGGGGGGGGGGGGGGGTCAGTTCCAGCTAGTCCTGGAATGATCCTGGGGGTAAAAGCAGGCTAGCCCAGACTTACCCGGGGTAAGTTCCAGAGGGGGGGGGGGGGGGGGGGGTAAGAATGGGCTGTTACACCGGTTAGCCCAACACCGTTCAATGTACTCATCAACGACCTTCTAGCTTGCATGCAGAGTAACAATTTACCACATTTAAGCACTGACGTCAAAACCAAAACTTCATGTGTACTGTGTGCAGATGACCTGGCAATACCTTCTACTTCCAAAGCTGCGCGAAAAATCAAGTTGATTACATTTTATATGAACTGTAGTAAGGGGTTGATTCACCCCCACCCCTACCCCCCCCACACACACACACACACACACACACACACACACACACACACACACACACACACAAGCTGTCGTTTTTGCAAAATAGACTCTAAAATGCCTCTTACACGTAAGTGTCCAACAGTCCGCAAACCAGTACAAATATCTCGGGGTCGTTTTCCTTAAAGACTTGTATATTCACAAGTTCATAAGACTATTTTGCAAGACAAGGCAGTAAAGCACTGCACCACGGTCAAGTAAAAGATGGAAGCTGAAGCTTGAAGTGATGGCTCATCTTCATGATATGCTAATCAACCTATAGTGCAGAACTAGTTTCCATTTTCAGGTCACGTCGCAAACAGCCCACGGAATTCCACCATTTTTTCCAACAAAGCCTGTCAGAAGACTTCCTTCAAAAAAAAAAGAAACACAACATTCTGTAACAATCTACTAGGCTAATAAAAAGATGC
>JADBJO010003760.1:92500-100000 GCA_016801955.1 Conus betulinus
CACACACATACATTCTCTCTCTCTCTCTCTCTCTCTCTCTCTCTCTCTCTCTCTCTCTACACACACACACACACACACACACACACACACACACGACTCACCTTCGATCTCCCAGTACCGGAATCCGGAGTGATGTACCCGTCTTCTTGGCTGTTTGACGAGAGCTTGCAGTGGTTGGGCGAGATCCCGCGGTTGTCGGTCTTGACGTCACAGACATGATGACGTTAGTGGCGTCTTGATGCTACTGCTGGTCTTTGTGGCAATCGGCTTAGAAAGAGTGTCCTTTGTGAACCAAATGTTGCCCCTTGTTGTGCACTGAGCATATGTAAAACGAACCCACGACGACAGCATTTATTTTTGCAGATCAATTAAACACAACAATACAAAGACAGGAAAATCAAAAAAACAAGACAAAAAAAAAAAAAAAAAAAAAAAAAAAAAAAAAAAAAAAAAAAAAAAAAAAAAAAGAAAAAAAACATAATATTTAAAAACTGATCGCGAACCGCGTGGCTCACCAGGGGAGAGGGAGACGTATAGAGACCGTTGTGGTTTGGAGGGGGGGGGTGGATGGATTATGGTGGTGGGCGGGGTGGAGCATTAGGTGGATTGTGGCCTTGGAGTGGGGAAGGAAAATAAAAACAAAAAAGAACAAGAAAAAAAAAAAAGGGGAGATAAGAAGAAGAGCGATAGATGGGGAGCCGGTGTCTGTGAGGGTTGCTCTTGTTTGTGAACTGGTTAAAGAGAAAATAAAAGATGGGAGGGTTGGAACACTAAACTAAAATTCCCTCTGAGAAACAAACCAAAATGGCCGAGAGACATGGAGCGGAGGAGAGAAGGACATTGAGGACACACTACCAGGGAAAGTAAGGACTTCCCTCATCAAGGAATGAAGTAAACGCAACCTGAACATTAAAGGTAAAGTTGTTGTTGTTAAGTGTTTCTGATTAGCCAGGTTATATACGTTTATTATACTAAGGATAATGCAATCAAAGTCTTCCCCCACAAGTGTAATAAGTAAAATAAAATACAATTCTATACAATGTCCCTGTGGCAGAAAAAACAAAGCAATAGGAGACTTTTGAAAAAGTTAAACGTACAGTGATGGATGCTGAGCTACGGACAATGGGCGCGTTATAAAATGTTAAAATAAAATGCTCGATCTACGTAAAATGTTTTTTATTTAATTTACCAATGGGCAGAAAAACTGTTTTAACGACCGACAAAAAAAACAAAACTGTTTTACTCCAAAATGGCGTCTTGGAAAAAGCTGGCTTAAATGTAATAGGAATCTTTCCACATCAATTGCAACTAATTGCAAAAGTAAAAAAAAAATGGAATGAAAGGGACTGTGGCAGAATAAACTAATATACTATGAATTCCTAGAATAAAGAAAGTCCTGTCAATAGAGAGGAAATCTGTAATCAAGCGGAAGATGTTAAGTTTAATAACTTCCAAGTCAAATGCTCTTTAATAACTTATTACTCACATTCTAAACACAAAAACGCTGTTCTTCCCCAACTTGGCAAATGAAAGGAATTGAAACGATTTATTCATTCTCGAGGGGAAAACGCGTTACTTACACTGATGGAACTTCAAAACATGATCGGACACATCGGAGCAAAATACCGCATTAGAGTATAACAACACTGTCTCAAGTATAAAATCAACACTCTATTCAAAGGGCATGGGTACAGTGTATACAGAAAACGCGACCGAAGAAAGGAAGTCGATATGGGAGGCGAATCGGTTCAAAACGAAAGTAAAGGACAAAAAATTAGGATGTGACGGTAAAAAAAAAAAAAAAAAATGACTCTGTGTGCGTCTCGTTTTTGGTTTAGAAAAAGATAGATGCGCAAAAGGAAGTCAGATATGGGAGGCTTGCATTGGAAAAGCTTGCGCAATCTTTCTCCTGAAATATTCTTCTAAGTAAAATGCAAGTACAATAAAAAACGTGTTCTTTATTTTCTTGATACAGTCCAATGTCGGAGCAGGTTTCATATGTTGTCCACCTTTTCAAAGTTTGTTTTGTTTGTTTTTTTTTCATCGAGGATTTATCTACATACAAACAGAAATAAAAACTAAGGCTATCAGGATTGGACTACGGTGTTGCGGGGAAAAACAATCTGGTCTAAAATCTTGAATTACCCTTTATTTAACTTAATTATGCTTTTAGCTAAGATTGTATAAGCCCTATTTAAAAAAAAAAAAAAACGATTCTGTCTTCTCCTGTGCTACAAAATATCTTTGAAGAAGTTACTTGGTTCTCAAATGTCACACCTCTCTTAAGTAGACTGGAACATACTACCAACCTGCTACAGGACCTCTCCTTTGATTGCCATATGTCTACAAAAACGTTAAACCTCTGCCGTTGTGTAGTTGTATGACAACCATGAAAGCCTGTAATCCTCTCCCCGCCATCCCCCCCCCCCCCCCTCTTCTCCTCTCTCCTCTCTCATCTCAGTCCCTCTCCTCTCTCTCTCTCATCTCTCTCTGCTCTCTTTCAGTTTGTCTATCGGTCGGCTCGGGACCAATAGTCCCTGCCTGCATGTCCGCCGATCTGACTGTCCGTCTTTCGTTCTCTCTCAATCCTCTCTCTACATCGTCCCTCCTACTCCCGTTCTCCCTCTCCTCCTCCTCCTCCCTCCTCTCCTCCCCGGCTCTCTCCTCCTCTCTCTCCCTAAACTCTCTCTCTCTCTCTCGTCAAATCTCTCCCCCTCTCCCCTCTCTTCATCGCCCTCCCCATCTCTCTCCTCTTCCTCTATCTCTCCCTTCGCTCTCTCCTCCCTCTCTCTCCTCTCTCCTCTCTCTCCTCCTCTCTCGCATCCCTCCACTCTCTCTCTCCTCGCTCTCATCTCCTCTCTCCCCTCTCTCCTCCCTATCCCTCCCCTCATCTCTCCCCCTCTCGTCTCTTTTGCTCTCTCCTCTCTACAAAACTCTCTCTCCTCCCGTTAATCGGCTCTTCTCTACCACCTCTGCAACGTCCCTCACGTCCTCGAGTCTCCTTCTCTCCCCTCCTCTCTCCTCTCCCTCCTTCTCCGCTCTTCCTCTCTCTTCTCCTCTCTCTCTCTCTCTCTCTCTCTCTCCTCTCCCCTCTCCCTCTCTCTCTTCTCTCTCTCTCTCGCTCTTCCTCCTCCTCCTCCTCTCTCAATCTCCTTCTCCCTCCCCTCCTCTCTCTCTCCGTCCCTCTCGCCTCGCTCCCTCCACTCTTCCTCTCCCTCGTCTCCTCTCCTCTCCTCCTCTCCCCCTCCTCTCTCCCTCTCTCTCCACTCTCTCGTCCCTCTCCCTCCTCTCCTCTCTCCTCCTCATCGTCTCTCTCTCCCTCTCTCGCTCTCTCTCCCCTCTCCTCTCTCTCTCCTCCCTCTCCCTCGTTCCTCTCTCTCCTCCCTCTCTCTCTCTCCTTCTCTACTCTCCCTCCTCTCTCTCTCTCTCCTCCACTCCTCTCCTCGCATCCGTCTCTTATCCTCTCTCTCTCTAGGGTGATGTAGACCACAAACTGTTATGGCGGAGGGAAGCTTTTTATTTTTTATTCTATGGTATAACAGAGGAAATACCTTACAACTGATATCTATCTTTCCTAGGTAGAAGACCCGTCAATACAAATCGTTTTGTGTCCAACAACCAACTTATCAGAGAAGCTAGGAGCTACCTATCCAACATGGCGTACCTCAGGGTTCGTGTTAGGTCCTGCGTTGCTGTTCTCAAGTAATATATAAATTGATCTCCCCGCTCTTTATATTGAGGATTCATTTTGTGAAACTGCTTTTGTGATGATACAACTGTCCATACAAGTAGCTCCAGCCTGGAAGCTGTTTCACTTCATTACAGAAGAATGCAAATATCTCCTAACAAAACAAAAATAATGCTGATAACAACAAGGCAAGAGAAGACAAAAAATAATAACCACACAGCCTCCATCTGTTTTTATCAATAATCAGGAAAATTGAAGTGGTGGATAGCCATCGAGTTTCTAGGAGTATATTGTTGATAATAATCTTTCTTGGGTCTTCTCACCTTCGCAGTTTATGTAAATCAATATCCAGACAAACATATCAGCTGTGCAGGATTAAGCATTTCTTAAACCTTCATGCCAGGAAATTGTTCCTTCACGCACATGTTCTCTCTTCAATCAATTATTGTTCAACACTATTTGATTCTGCTAGTGCTAATGCCATGAAAACCTCTTACGAGTGTCTACAAAAGAAGCGCTTTAAAGCAGTCCTATTAAAATCATTATAGTCTTAGTGAAGGGGATTATACTAAAGCGGGGGCTCTTCCATTAAAAGAAATGTTTCGCTGTCAACAAATGTCTGCTAATGCAAAAAATTGCATCGGGTTTAGCACCTCAAACTCTTCAGTCTAAATTTAGCATAAAACCCTAGGGATTCAACCAAATTCCAGGTTCCCACACCGAGAATAGATCTATTTAAATCAGGCTTAACTTACTCAGGTAGCGTGGCTTGGAATTCACTTCCACTACATCTCCGATGTACTCAAATTGCAGAATCCTTCAGGGAAAAAAACTAATTACACATTTCACAGCAGACCATTGCTATTAGGGACAAAATACATTGGTGCATTGTCACTAATTGATTGATGTCTTAATACCTTGATTTCTTCGAGCACTATATAACTGCAAGGTGATAAATGTGTGTCCGGATTTACTGTTGATTTTTGTGATCATATTGATGTATTGCTCTTTATTCAAATTTATAGTATAGTTAGCATGCGATATTTGCAGAATGGATAGAAAAATGGAATTATCTCTCTCTCTGTGTCTCTGTCTGTCTCTGTCTCTGTCTCTCTCTGTCTCTCTGTCTGGTCTGTCTGTCTGTCTGTCTGTCTCTCTCTCTCTCTCTCTCTCTCTCTCTCTCTATCTCTCTCTTCTCTCTCTCTCTCTCTCTCTCTTCGTTAATTACGGCTAAGGTTTCGATGGATTGTCGTCGCTTAGTTAATAATTATAGTCTTGGGTAGTGTTTGGAAATAGTCAGGAAGAACAAAGAAACAAAAAAGATGAAAAGAGGAAAGTAAATATATAATGGCTCTCTCTCTATCTCTCTCTCCTCTCTCCTCTCTCTCTCTCTCTCTCTCTCTCTTCACACACACACACACACACCACACCACACACACACACACACACACACACACACACACACACACACACACACACACACACACACACACACACACACACACACACACACACACACACACACATACACACACGCGCGCGCTCGCGCGCGCGTTATGATTATTGATGCACACACCATTCATTGCACTTGCACAACTGATAACACACACATTGTACGCACACACCATGAAAAATATTTGTGTTTTGATCCTTGATGCTAAAAAATTCATTGTTTGCTTATTGATAACTGATTGTTGTACCGTTGTTCTCGTTTTGCCTTTTAACCACATAACAAATGTTGATATTATGATGCATTGTATTGTTTAATTTTGTCCTCAGCTGTTTTGTTGTATTTTTTTATTATTATTATTTTTTCTTTACAAAAGGAATGCAACTCTCTCTCTCTCTCCTCTCTCTCTCTCTCTCTCTCTCTCTCTCTCTCTCCTCTCTCTCTCTCTCTCCCCTTCGATAAGAGGATCACTTATTCCATATCTGTGTGTGTTGACTCCTTCTTTTGTAATCTTTACTCTTGTTGTTGTTTCAATCGTTCTCTCTCTCTCTCTCTCTCTCTCTCTCTCTCTCTCTCTCTCTCTCTCTCTCTCTCTCTTCTCTCTCTCTCTCTCCTTTTAAAGTCATCTACGCCTTACCTATAATGGATGAAATTTTTAATGTTATGAAGATATGTGTGTTTGTTAAATGTTTTGTAAGTCTTAGTCGCTAGTTTTTTGTTACTTAGGTAAGTCTTAGTCGCTAGTCATACGGGCCCCCTAACGGGGGCAAGGGCCGGATGAAAAAAAAGCATGTGTTTGCTTATCTGTTACCCTTGGAAAATAAAGATTATCATCATCATCATTCATGAGATCCTTTTACTTTCCTATTTCTCTATCTCTCTCTCATCAAAACGTGAGATTCGCTAGTCTGTCTCTATTTTCGCGGTCTGTCTACTACATGTCTATCTGTGCCTGTTCTGGCTTGTCACTGTCTCTTTCTCTCTTTCTATGAGAGAGAGAGGCGCCTGTTTGTCAGTCTGTCCGTCTGAGGTACGGTCTCACTTTCTGTTGTACTCTTTGTTTGTCTGTCGTGTTCTAAATGTCTTCGCTCTCTGTCTGTCTTTATATGCTCTGCCCCTCCCCTTCCCTCTCCCCCACCTCCTCTCTCTCTCTCTCTCTCTCTCTCTCTCTCTCTCTCTCTCTCTCTCTCTCTCGCACACACACACACACACACACACACACACACACACACACACACACACACACACACACACACACACACACACTGTCTTTGACATCAGAAAAGCTTACGACCAGGTATGGCATGCACGGCTTTTTAATAAGCTTAAAACTTGGTTTAACCAGGAATATGTATCATTATATTGCTAGTTTTTGTTGTTGTTGTTGTTTTTTAATCAAATATACTTCTACAGGTAAGAGTAGGAAACATAGTCAAATCCTAGACAGCTACACATGGGTCTTCCACAAGGATCAGTTATTTCGCCTATTCTATTCAACATTATGTCATCAGATCTGCCAAGAAATCTATCTAAAGATGGAGTTTTAGTTCAATATGCTGACGATATTTGTTTCTGGATGAAAGTAACTATGAAACGCAAAACTCCAGCCAGGGTCTTGAACTATACCCCAAAAAAAATGTATACAGCGTGAAGTAAATAAAATTAACAAGTTTAAGAATGAAAATGGACTAATCTTATCATTAGAAAAAAACACATATCATGTTATTCAGTTCAGGCTATTATCCAGAAAAGCTTCATAATTTCACTATAGATGGGCACTGTCAATAAATACCCACAAATCATTTAAATTTCTATGGGTATATTTGTCTTCAAAACTGTCATGGAATTATCACATAGAGTATGTTTTAGATAACGCTACGAAAGGTTTTAAATTTTCTAAAAGTCATAACTAAAACAACACTGGGCACAAGACACTAAGGCACTTACATCTCTTGCTACATATCTTGTGCGTTCAAGGCTGACCTGTGCCCAAGAAGTTTTCTTCAGCGCTCCACAGCATTTGTTAAAAAAAGAAAAAAAAAAAAAAAAAAAAAAAAAAAAAAAAAAAAAAAGAAAAACTCCAAAGTATAGATTGTAAATTGTGTATATAAACTCGCTCAGCTATAGGAACCTACAGAGAAGCAAGTGTAAAATGCTCTTGATGAACAGAGAAACTTTTCGGCTGTAAAATTTGTCGTAAAAGCTTCTTTTTGTAACACTTTTCTGCAACTGAAGTTACTTTAAGTTCACAAACAGATTTTGCAAAAAGAGCCAAAACAATACAATTGTTAACATCCATAGATACATTTGCTTCTGACATCTAAACAAAAGGAGGTGAATCAGAGATTGCAGTTAAACCTTC
>JADBJO010003760.1:105000-137500 GCA_016801955.1 Conus betulinus
CAGTTACCCATCGCCCCCCCTCATCGTCCCCATGTGAATGGGCACAAATCCTAACACATTAAAATATTTCGTTCGTTCGTTCTCTCAGCGTGCGGCATTACAAATAGCGCAGTACGTATGTTTCTGTATTTGCGTGTGAACATGTTTAATGTCTGTACGTGTGTTTGTGTGTAATTATGTATTCATGTGCGGTTGTGCTCTGCTCTGCTCTCTCTCTCTCTCTCTCTCTCTCTCTCTCTCTCTCTCTCTCTCTCTCTCTCTGGTGTATGTGTAGGCTCACGCGTAGCCAGTATAAGCAAGCAAGCGCGCCTGTGTGTGTGTGTGTGTGTGTGTGTGTGTGTGTGTCACCCCGGCATGAACATTACTGGCATCGTCATCAACATCATGTTCCTCTTGAGTATAATTGCTTTTATAATGATCCCACACGTAACTGGGGACAGGAGGGGGAGGTAAGAAGCTATAAGGGAGGAAGGGGAGCAAGGAAATATACTAATTTCTAAATTTTGTTTCAAAATGGAGCGACTGATGGCGGAGAACGAAGCAAAATTTAGAAAGAGCGGGGGTTAGTTGCCGCCAAGGACATTGACAAACAAAGCACAGGACAAGACACGATGCATTTCGACCCTCTTGGGTCTTCTTCAAGCAAAAAATAGATCACATTAAACATTTAGGACAGTACAAACAAAGAACGAAGAGAGACTTATCTGATGTCCATGTGGTGTGCTGTGAAGAATGGCCACCGGAAGGAAATGACAGAGGGGATTATGGAGAGGAAAAGGAGGGGGGGGGGGGGGGGTGCGTGGAGGGAGGGAGGAGAGTGAGGCGATGGGGTTGTGTGGTTAGTTTAGTGGGGTGGTGTGGTATATGTGACGGTTGTGGTTAAGATGGATTGATACAATGCTAAGAGGGGGGAGGGAGGGGGTTTTAAGATATATATATATATAGATAGATATATATATATATATATATATACATGATATATATATAAGGGATGGTAATAGTAATAATGATAGTGCTAGTAATTATGGGTAAATAAGTAGAAGAATAAAATGAGAGTAACTGTAATTTTTTAAAAAAATGAGGGTGTGGGTGGGGAGGAGGTAGTGTATGTCTGGGGGGGGGGGGGGGGTGGGGGGGGGGGGGGGGGGGGCAAGAGAAGGAGAGTTCATATATCTCCATCCACTACGAGGTGGGGGGGGGGGTGGGAGGTTCATACAAATAGTGCTGTTGAAAAAGTAAACAATGCTGTGGAATGATGTTTATGTAACAGCTGGAAATTAATGTGTGGCGTTGATGTGCTGGCTGTTGAGAAAAGATAGCAATGCCCAGTGAGAAACAGGGTATCATGTGATTACACACACACACACACACACACACACACACACACACACACACACACACACACAAAGAAGGGGGGGGGGGACCACATGTAAACAGTATTATGGGTGAGTTATGATGGTAATGGGACTAACTGTGGAAGGTTGTCACACATATTCACACACACACACACACACACACACACACACACACACACACACACACACACCACACACTATATATATATATATATATATACAAACAAAAAAAACTTTCATTAATCAGTCACTGATGGGTGATGATCAAGTGAGGTCAACAGCACCATAGGAAGGTCTTCTTCTCCGTTCACTTAGGCAGGAATCCTGGAGGTACTGGCAAAGGCTGCTGCATGGTGAAGGCCCTCTAGTGGTCAGTAAATAAGTTAGTTTTGCACCCATTGGTGTGTTGGCAGGCCAGGTTTCCACTTATAGTGCCGCTGAGAATGTTCCGCTGTCACTGGGGCGGCATGGATAAATTGAAGACTCGCCAGTGTAGAATATTGTGGAGATGTGATGTGACAGTCTGGAGCGCCCCGTTCTCAGCCCCACAATGATGGTCTTCTTCTTCTTCGTTGACTTAGGTAGGAGTCCTGGAGGTACTGACGGAGGCTTCTGTATGGTGGAGACCCTCCAGTGGGCAGTGAGGTTTTGCACTCATTGGTGAGTTGGCAGGCTAGGTTTCTAGATTTGGGTTTAGCTGGGAATGTTCCGCTGTCTCTGGGGTTGTACTGCATTGACAGACTGATTTCTCACAGGTGTGGAATATAGTGGACCTGTGATGTTAAAGTCTGGAGAGCCCCATCCTGATTCTCATAATGTTCATTGGTCTGATCTGGGCATCCTAACCACAACCGTCACATATACCACACCACCCCATTAAACTAACCACACAACACCCCATCGCCTCACTCCTCCCCTCCCTCCACGCACCACCCCCCACCCCCCCCCCCCCCCCCCCCCCCCCCCCCCCCCCCCCCCCCCCCTTTCCTCTCCCATATTCCCCTGTCATTTCCTTCTGGCGGCCATTCTTCACAGCACACCACGTGGACATAGATAAGTCTCTCTTCGTTCTTTGTTTGTACTGTCCTAAATGTTAAATGTGATCTATTTTTTTTTTGCTTGAAGAAGACCCAAGATGTCGAAATGCATCGTGTCTTGTCCTGTGCTTTGTTTGTCAATGTCCTTGGCGGCAACTAACCCCCACTCTTTCTAAATTTTTCTAAATTTTGGCTTGCCACGCTCTTCGAAATGGTCTGGATGGGTTACTTTTTCTCTCTCTCTCCAAAGGCTGGATGGAACACAGGAAACAGCTGTTAGCCACAGGTAGTTTTTTTTTTTTTTAAAAATATACGCATACTGTAAAATGAGGCCGTGGCCCTATATTGAACCCAATGAATGTATACACACACACACGCGCGCGCGCGCGCGCGCGCGCACGCACACACACGCACACACACACACACACACACACACACACACACACACACACACACACACACACACACACGGATACTTAGTCACATTGTTCAGGAATACGGGATAGATGAAGGTACTGTGCATATCATTGAGGCGTGTGTGTGTGTGTGTGTGTGTGTGTGTGTGTGTGTGTGTGTGTGTGTGTGTGTGTGTGTGTGTGTGTGTGTGTGTGTGTGTGTGTGTGTGTGTGAGTGGAGGGAGGGAGAGAGGGGGGAGAGAGACAGAGATTGCCGAGCGATATGGAACAGTTTCTGAGCGTTAAACTGTTCTTGTGCGATGGGCGTGTCTGCCGATGTGGAACTGATTTTACAGCTACAATGCGGCGTGACAAGGCGGGGTAGCGGAGGGGGGAGGGGGAGGGGCAGAAATGATAGCGGTTGACTGAAAAATCCTGTTACACTCTCCCCCACCCCACCGTTAATCCGTCCCTGTGAGCACGGAGGGATTCGTGTCTAATTGCAATTGACATGTCCGTTCTTAATTGAAACGGGCCGGCATGTCCGTCCACAAAGTCCCGGAATGTCCTTGCACAAAGTGCCGGCATGTCCGTCCACAAGGTGTCGGCATATCCGTCCACAAGGTGTGTCGGCATGTCTGTCCAAAAAGTGCCGGCATGTCCGTCCACAAAGTGCCTGCATGTCCGTCCACAAGGTGTCGGCATTTCCGTCCACAAGGTGTCGAGAATTTTAGGTCGAGTGTGCGTGCTTCTTGTGACCAGAGGAAAGAGCACACACACACACACACACACACACACACACACGTCTCTGTCGACGTCGTGGTCGTTTTCTCCCCGTAGGCGCCTACAATCAACCACTAATTATACTGGCATTCGACCAGGGCTGGGTTCTGGAACAAACTGCCAGTGCCGATGAATGGCAGTGTCGGTTTTGCACCGTGTGGAGACACTTTGCCAGGTCTGTTTCACCTCAGGCAGCAATTTGAAGTTCCAAACGCACTTCTTTGGTAATGTTCCATACACAGTGAACAGAACTGGTTTTGTGTTCTCTCTCTCTCTCTCTCTCTCTCTCTCTCTCTCTCTCTCTCTCTCTCTGATTTGGAGATGGGGAGTGGTGGTAGTAAGGGATGGCAGGCGAGGGCAAAGGTGGGAGGGTGCCTTCTTCATTTATATAGAAGAAAGTGAACATCTAATACTGAGGATTTCCGGATCATCCAGCACAAGTTCCCCACCGCTCCCCTGCAAGCGGCTTTGAACGGCCAGTACCCAGTCATCACTTCCTACCAAGATCAATCAGTCATGTTCTGTGTGCATCGCGTTCTGTGCGGTCCCCCAGTCAGCATCTCCTCAAGATCGATAAGCGAATCATCGTCTGACGATGGTTTTTCAGCTTTGTCGTTCCAGCTGCTTGGAACTCACTGTCTCCTACTTCGCCAGGTCTGTCCACCTTGCCTGCTTTCAGACGGACAACTAAGGACCAAAAGTTCTAAAGACGCCTGTCACACCTTACTGTTTCCCACGTAGGTATGGGAATTTGTGCGTGGTAAGTTAGCTGTAGTGATGTCAGATCGGTGATTCACAGCCAAGCTGACTCCAGAAGCCGTATTATTAGGTCTGTTGCTGCTGGTAATGAATGAGAGAAAGAAAGAATTATTTTACAGCACGCAATATGTAGTTTACCATTAGAATAGTGCACTACATACACTAATTCTTCTTTTCCCTTTTTTCTTCTTTTTCATTTTCATCATCATCATCATCATCATCGATGAAGTATACTGCAACTCTGGGTCAGATTCACTCACGCTTTATTCTGAACTGTCCGTTTACAATCGCCATGGTCCAAGCAAGCGAGCTCACTCTGCCACATAGACGTTACTATGTAAGGGAGGTCACTCTATCACATACCCCCACCTTTAAGCTGAAGAATATTGATTTATAAAACTACTATTAAATTTAAAATTTATGAAATAGTGAAAACTGAAACAAACTGAATGTCCTTGAATATTTTGTAACTCGTTCCTCTCTTCCCCCTTTAAAATTTCTCATACTGTTCAAATACGGAAAGAACCTAGTCAAAAATCATGTCCATTCTAGGCAAACAACAACGAAAACAACAAAAATACAACAAGAAATTACACGAAAACATATGAACTTCACACGGCTTCAGTTCTACTTTGTGATTGCTCGGGACCAGTGCATGACATAGTCCTTCAATCTCTCGGGCAATCTCACATATGAACTTCACATGGCTTCAGTTCTACTTTGTGATTGCTCGGGACCAGTGCATGACATAGTCCTTCAATCTCTCGGGCAATCTCCGCTGGCGAACTGGTCGGTCCTTCGACGCAGGCATGGGACTCGATGCGGCATCACACAGCGGGCTCGTGCCATGTGCTTCGGCCCTGTTTGACGGGTCGGGCAAACCCCCAACGACACTCTCGGCCGGAACTGTGGCTCCACCACTGCAGGGACTGGAGACATCTCGGCCATCGGCTGTGATGGTAGTGACGGTAAGACGGAAGTAAAAGTAACTGCTGCAGACTGCCGTGGCTCGCTCATTTCACCGTCACGTTCTTCTGGCATCTCTGGCTGATATGCGCGAGGCCACACATGGTCGATGTGTCTTTTGATAACTCTGCCGTCAAGCAGCCTGATCGTATAGGACAGTGGTCCCGTCACCTGAACCACCACACCAGGAAGCCACTTGGGGCCCGTAGAAAAGTTTTTTTGATGTTCACAGCCTCACCCACCGTGAACTCGCGAACAGCTCCGTGATCATGGTTCAGCTTCTGCTGCATCTGTCTCTGGACAACTCGCGTTTCCACACAAGGCTGAACCAGATCCAGTCGGGTCCTGACTTTTCTGTTGAATAACAGTTCTCTGATGGCGACAGACCCGTGGCGTAACTCGGTATGTGGATAGGAATCTCTGAAGTCTCGTCTCGACAGTACCGCCCATGGTCTTGTTCAGCCCCTGTTTGAGTGTCTGCACGGCTCTCTCAGCCAAACCATTCGTTGCAGAATGGAATGGCGCTGACCTAATGTGCCTGATATCGTTCTTCTTCATGAACACCTCAAATTCATGGCTAGTAAAACAAGTCCCGTTGTCCGACGCAAGTGTCTCTGGTAAGCCATGAATGGCGAAGGACTGACGGAGCTTCTCGATGGTCGTCATGGGGTGTACTCGTATTCATGGGATACGCGTCGATCCATTTCGAGTGAGCGTCAATGACCACAAGGAAAATCCTGCCCAGAAATGCCCAGCATAGTCCACGTGCAGCCTACTCCATGGCCGATTAGGCTACTCCCACGGATGTAGTGGTGCTGAACTTGGCATGTTCCTGTGAGTCTGACACACCTCACAGCGTCGCACAGTGGCCTCTATTTCATCATCCATGTTCGGCCACCAAATGTAGGACCTCGCCAAGCTCTTCATCCTGCTCATGCCAGGGTGGGACTCGTGAAGATCTTCTAGAAGTGCTTCACGGCCTTTTGGCGGCACCACCACCCGTGCCCCACAACACACAACCATCCACCACTGTCAGTTCAGATTTACGGGCAGCATACGGCCGAAGACGCGGGTCGCTCGTGTACACTAGCAACCCTTCATGGTAAAAGTCCCTCACTCTGGCCAGCACAGGGTCTTTACCCGTCCACTGCCGAATCAAAGCTGCAGTGACTGGCATGGTCTCCACTTGCTCCATCAGCAGGATTGTCTCCCTTCTTCAGCTTTCTCGCTAACAGTCACCTCCATTGGAAGTCTACTCAACCCGTCAGCATTGCAGTGCTTCTTGCCCTCCTTGTATTTCAGGACGTACTCATACGCAGACAGTGTGAGAGCCCATCGTTGAATCCTGGCCGCTGCCATGACGGGTATCTGCCTGTTCTCCCTGAACAACCCCAACAGTGGCTTGTGATCTGTGATGATTTCAAACGCCTGCCCATACAAATATTGGTGGAACTTTTTGATGCCGAAGATGATGGCCAGTGCTTTTTTCTCAACCTGACTGTAATTCTTCTCAGCACTGTTCATGGTTCTCAAGGCAAATGCCGCTGGGCCTCTCACTGCCGTCCTCCATCCTGTGCGACAGCACCACCCCAAGACCATAGTTTGAGGCATCGCATGACAGCACAATGTCCTTGGAAGAGTCATAGTGAACTAGAATTTGTGATGACTGAAGCAGCTTCTTTGATTCTAACCACGCCTGCTCTTGCTGGTTAGACCATGTCCACTTCACCCATTTCTTCAGCAAATGGTACAAGGGAGCCAACACTGTGGCAAGCCTTGGCAAGAACCTGGAGTAATAGTTCAGCATACCCAAGTAGGCTTGGAGCTCTTTGACATCAGACGGTCGGGGCATCTCCTCAATCGCTGCCACCTTCAGGCACTGGCTGAATGCCGTTCCGGTCGATCGTCAGGCAGGAGATCATCCGTCTTGGGAATGGGGTAATTGTCCAGCTTCGACACCCCGTTCATTGTTACTTTATAGTCACCACAAATGCGAACAGTCTTGTCATGCTTGACCACGGTCACAATGGGAGCTGCCCAGTCTGAAAACTGCACCTTTCAACAACAGTGCCCTCAGCTTCCATTTTGTCCAGTTCTTGGCCTACCTTCTCATGCAGGGCATAGGGCACTGGCCGTGGTTTGAAGAACCGTGGTTGGGCTGCAAGATCAACCACAATATACTGGCTTTCACTCTCCCCTGATCGTGCCTCGTGTTTCCCCAAAAACCTCAGCAAAACTCATCGAGGACTTCCTCCAACTCAGCGTTAGAAACACTGCCCTGAGTGACCATGAAGATCTCTGATCAGTGAAGCGGATGTGCTTCAACCAGTCCCTGCCAAGCAGACTAGGGCCTTCCCTTTCACCACGGTCAACTCCAGCACCGTCGGTGTACTTCCTTTGTAGGTCACAGCAACCTGGCAGACACTCAATACAGGAATTTCATCACCAGTATATGTCTTTAGTCTTCTGCTGCATTCCTGGAGCGGCAGACACGCTTCCGATCTGACCACTTTCAATGTCTCCTCACTGATCACTGACAGCGACGCTCCTGTGTCCACATCCATCTTCAGTGGAACTCCGTCCAACTCCACCGTCACTAAATACGGCTTCTCTTTACTCTGTGTGTTCTGAATACCGTGAACATTTCTGTGTCACTGCCATCATCCAATTTCTTCACGGCCCCTCTTTTCTTTTCTTCTTTTTGTCTTGCTTTGTTTCTCTCTCTCTCGGTCAGAAACTGTTTACATTGTCTCTGCATGTGGCCTTTGGCATGGCAAAACCGACACTCTATGTCTCTGAGTTGTCTTCTTCCTTTGCCACAAAGTTGACACCTTCAAGCTCAGTTGTCACCTTCTCCCACACTCGCTGTGCTCCGCCCCGTTTCCACGACAACTTTCCCCTGTAGATCTGCAGCACTTTTCTCAGCCCTTTCCATAGCCCTGGCTACTTCTAAAGCTTCCTCGAAAGTCTGATCTTTTTTTCTGCCAACAGTCGCCTCTGAACACGATCATTGTTGATCCCGCAGACCAACCGGTCTCGACAGCATTAGATTCAGAGTTTCTCCAAACTGCAATCTTGTGACAGATGACGTAACTGCGAAACGTAGGTTGACACAGATTCATGATCGTGACGTAAACGTGTATTAAACTTGAAGCGCTGAACAATTTCTGATGGTTTGGGTCGAATGTGATCTTGAACAATGTTTTTCAACTGATCAAAAGTCTTGTCACCTGGTTTTGCTGGTGCAACCAAGTCACACATCTGCTTGTAGGTCGCGCTTCCACATGCACTCAACAGTATGGCTTTCTTCTTGTCAGCGTCAGTTATTTCATTCGCAGTGAAATAATGGCTCATACGTTCAGTGTACTGACCCCAGTCCTCTCCCCCATCTAGGTCAAACTCCTGTAGTCGTCCAAACGACGGCATCCTCGTCGCCAAAATTAAGTGTACTGCAACTCTGGGTCAAATTCACTCAGGTTTTATTCTTAACTGTCCGTTTACAATCGCCATGGTCCAAGCAAGCGACGAGCTCACTCTGCCACATAGACGTTACTATGTAAGGGAGGTCATTCTACCACAATCAACTTCTCTTCTTTCTTTCTTTCTTTCTTTCTTCTTCTTCTTCTTCGTTTCAAAGTCAGTTTGACGGTAACCTGACCTGTAACCTGGCCCTACATGTTGCTGGCTGCAGTGTCTGGCGGCAAAGTGCGGATTGATCCGTGCCTCAGACACGTCTCCTCCACTGTCTCCCACGCCTTCCGCCGTGTCTTCCCTCACTGCTATTCTGATAGACGATAATACGGCTTGGCCGTATGCAGCGTTCACCAAGCGTATGTGAAAAAGCCCATGGCAATAAGGCAGTTATCAATCCTCACATTCTCTAACAAAAAATTCCTCGATGACAAGTGATATATAACAGATACTGGCAGAAAAAAAAAAAATATATATATATATATATATAATAATAAACTAATAAATTCCAATGATAAATACCGAGCACCATTCCAGCAACTTACAGAGCAGGTGTTGCAATGACTGCAAGAAATATTCAATTATAAACAAAGCTTGCTCTTATGTCTTAGATTTAGGTTTCGAAATACCGGTATCTGACCAGGAGTTATATGTTAATGAGTGAGTTTCCTCCATATTGGAGAATGTCTCCCCCTTGGAGACTAGAAGCATGCTGAAGGCTATTTTGAAAAGCATTTATTATTCCCCATTCACCCACTCAAGCACATACTGTTAGTTAGGCAGACCTATCTACCACTGCAGATATGAATGCTTATCTCCCCCTATTTCTTTAATCTAAGACATAAGAGCAAGCTTTGTTTATAATTGAATATATATGTATATATATATATATATGTGTGTGTGTGTGTGTGTGTGTGTGTGTGTGTGTGTGTGGTATGGATTATTATATATATATATTTATATATATATATATATATACATACATACATATATATATATATATATATATATATTATTGAATATTTCTTGCAGTCATTGCAAACCCACCAAACTGCTGTGTAAGTTGCTGGAATGGTGCTCGGTTACTTATCCTTGGAATTTATTAGTTTATTACACACACACACACACACACACACACACACACACACACACACACACACACACACACACACACACACACACACACTTACATCGGTGGAACCGTTTCTAGGCGACATGTTCTCCCCTGAATGTCAATAGAAATCTGTTGTCACGATGACGCAAATACAACATAATGCTGTAGAATACATTGCAATACAACACAAACCAAAACACTGTAATACAGTACAAGACAACACAATACGTTACAATGCAGTCAACTGCATTACAGCACAATACATTAATTTGTAATACAACATGATATAGTGCGTGATTCAGTCAATCACGATAAAAATCCCGGTTTGAAGAAAAAGCATCAAAATCCTTTGCTAAGACGGCTCCTCAAATAAAACAGGAAAAAAGAATACACGAAGTTTAAACAGTCCAGCTTCTGATTCAGAATCCTTCTATTTCAAATACACTTATTTTTCAATCCAAACAACCTGAATGTCAGGCTGGAGGTCGAATCTGAAATCTTTCTTTGATTAGATACGTTTTTGTACCGCACACTCCTCTGACTGGTGCAGAATATGATTCCTTCTCCTCAAACTGTTGATCTTCTTTGCACCTGCGAAACACCTGGAGCGGAGGTTTACCGGCTGACCTCTTCACAGGTAAGCCTTTATTACCTCCACTGTTGACCGTAGTGTGATTGATAGTGTTTAGCAGTGAAGGCGAGTGCTGAGGGTCAGCGTTGAGTGTTTTGAAGTGGGGGATGAATCGGTCATTATTGGTGAATGAATCGGATCAAGCTGGCTGCTTTGGCGGATTACTGGTTGATGCCGCCTTTCAGTTACCCCTTTCCATGTTCCCCACTTGACCTCTACTCGCAACCGGACCCACCCCCCCCCTCTCTTTCTTTGACCCCTACGCTTCCCACGGTTCAACCTTCTTCACCTTCTCTCATCTTCTTTAGAAATAATGTATGCATGACAAGGACTGATTGTGAGACTAGGCTTTGGCCTAAAATCTTCATCCTTGCGTATTAAAGATCAATCAATCAATCAAATCTTCATCCTTGCGTATTAAAGATCAATCAATCAATCAATCAATCAATCAATCAATTAATCTCTCATTCTACCCACTTCCTTACCCCAAAGCTAACATATTAACATTCGTTCTCAGCATAACAAAACGTGATTCCGAGCGCGATGTAATGGAAGAAACAAAGGAAGAAAATACAGACATCAACATTCCTCATGATTCCCTTTCTTTAGGCAACAGATACTATTTGATACGGCACTGACAATATTATGATCAGAAATATAGGTTAAGTTTAGAAAAAAAAAAAATTCTTGCATGTTACAATGTATTTTTCAAACGGCCGTCAGTATGATCTGGATTTACTGAAACAAAAACAGCTAATTTCAGTTGCAAGCAGCGACTCCTGAACAGTTCGACAGAAAAGTAATATGTACAATCGATGGTGCAACCCGAACTCTCGGCAAGTAAAAAGCACAAATGCCAAAAGCACGCGCACTTAAGGAAGGAGAATCCCCTGTCAACTGTCACTGCCAGAGGCCTGCAGGGTTAGCCTGTCACACCTTGCTTCTCTCAATTGTCGCTGCCACAGGCTTGCTGTCACTGCTACAGACCAGCAGGGTTAGCCCAGCACACTTCTCTAATGTCAACTGTCACTGCCACAGGCCTGCAGGCTTAGCATGGCTCACCTCTCTCTTCTGTCAGCTGTCACTCACTGCCACAGGCCTGCAGGGTTAGCCCCGCACACCACTCTTATGTCAACTGTCACTGCCATAGGCCTGCAGGGTTACCATTGCACACCTCTCTCTTATGTCAACTGTCATTGCCATAGGCCTGCAGGGTTACCATGGCACACCTCTCTCTTATGTCAACTGTCACTGCCATAGGCCTGCAGGGTTACCATGGCACACCTCTCTCTCTCTTATGTCAACTGTCACCTCTCTTTGCCATAGGCCTGCAGGGTTACCATGGCACACCTCTCTTCTGTCAGTTGTCACTCACTGCCCACAAACCTGCAGGGTCAGCCCGGCTCACCTCTCTTATGACAGCTGTCACTCACTGCCACAAACCTGCAGGGTCAGCCCGGCTCACCTCTCTTATGACAGCTGTCACTCACTGCCACCACAACCTGCAGGGTCAGCCCGGCTCACCTCTCTTATGACAGCTGTCACTCACTGCCACAAACCTGCAGGGTCAGCCCGGCTCACCTCTCTTATGACAGCTGTCACTCACTGCCACAGACCTGCAGGGTCAGCCCGGCTCACCTCTCTTATGACAGCTGTCACTCACTGCCACAGACCTGCAGGGTCAGCCCGGCACACCTCTCTTCTCTGTCAGTTGTCACTCACTGCCACAGACCTGCAGGGTCAGCCCGGCACACCTCTCTTCTGTCAGTTGTCACTCACTGCCACAGACCTGCAGTCAGCCCGGCACACCTCTCTTCTGTCAGTTGTCACTCACTGCCACAGACCTGCAGGGTCAACCCGGCACACCTCTCTCTTCTGTCAGTTGTCACTCACTGCCACAGACCTGCAGGGTCAACCCGGCACACCTCTCTTCTGTCAGTTGTCACTCACTGCCACAGACCTGCAGGTCAACCCGGCACACTTCTCTTATGTCAACTGTCACTGCCACAAGCCTGCAGGGTCACCCCTGCACACCTCTCTTCTGTCAGCTGTCACTCACTGCCACAGGCCTGCAGGGTTAGCTCGGCACACCTCTGTTCTGTCAACTGTCACTCACTGCCACAGATCTGCAGGGTTAGCTCAGCACACTTCTCTCCCAGTGTCATGACTCTGCAGGCACTGCCAATGATGGTCCACCCGTCATTGAGATCACAATGCACACCAGTCCCACCACCTTCCACTGTATGGTACATGAATAAAATATGATGCAATGTGTAACGAGAACAAATCTCCTTTATGACATTTAACTGCTAAGAGACGCGAAGACAAAGTGGATTTGAAATAGAAAGGAGTGGAGTCAGAAAAGAGATTGTTTGGTTGTTCAACTTTCTCTTTGTTCTGTCTGTCTGTCTGTCAGTCTCTGTCTGTCTGTCTGTCTGTCTGTCTCTCTCTCTCTCTCTCTCTCTCTCTCTCTCTCTCTCTCTCTCTCTCTCTCTCTCTCACTCACTCACTAAAGCATCCTTTTACTTTTATCCATATTTTTATGTGACTGTTGCATTTGGTGTTCGTACTTTCAACCTAATTTAACGCGCGATTTTGTGTATGTACCAACTGAGATTTAATTCTTTTATTGCATGTTTTCCCCCCAGTAAATATTGTAATTATGTACTCTCTCTCTCTCTCTCTCTCTCTCTCTCTCTCTCTCTCTCTCTCTCTCTCTCTCTCTCTCTCTCCCCGACCCCCTCCCGTCTCTCAACTGTCTTTTTTTCTCTCAACCAATTTTTCATATGTGACTATATGGTATTCATTATTACAACCTAGTTTGGAGTACATACCAACTGTGGTTTAATTCTCCTACTGCACTTTTTTTCAGTAAATATTGTAATTATGTACTTCGTTGTTCTCTTCTCTCTCTCTCTCTCTCTCTCTCTCTCTCTCTCTCTCTCTCTCTCTCTCTCTCTCTCTCTCTCTTCTTTCCCCGGTCGTTTTATTCCCCAAAGTATTTTTGTCACAGGATATTTGGCATGCATAACCTACTCTTGGTCACCCTAATAATTTTTGTAGCAACTGAATAATCATGGGATATTAACTCTTTCCAGTGAGGAGGGGATTGTATTTTGTAATTTTCTTCTATTCTCCTCTGATCAACCCCTCTTTTAATTTTAATCATCCCCCCCCCCCCCCCTTTTTTTTTTCTTTACCCTACAACTAGCCCGCCTCTTAGGCCCAACCTCTCCATTCAGCGCTCCCGTCCCCTTCGCTCTTTCCCCAAATACGCCTTTGCCCCAAATACACCCTGTTGTAAGCTGAACGTGATTTGGGAGTTTCATCTGGTGTTCACTTGAATTTTTTGTAACATTTTATTCATCATGTTCGTTTTGAATATCACAGTTTTGTCACACCCAATATCTTCATTGCTTGTTCTTGAGGGCAGGTTGGAAAAAATCCTTTATGTGCTTATTCTTTTCCCTCAGATAACACCCTCTCTCTCTCTCTCTCTCTCTCTCTCTCTCTCTCTCTCTGTCTTTCACTGTGACGAGAGTTTGGGGTGGATCGGTGTTGCCCTCTAGGGGAAGGACTTGGAACATTTTCTCTGACAGATTAAAATTTCACCTCCACCCTCTCTCTTACTAGTTATGGAAGGATCGAAAGAATTTTTTTTCTGGGACTGTTAAATTTACTCAAGAATGGTTCAGGAATAATTTTCCATAGGCTTATACCCTTAAAGTACTTGTAGCTCCTAGAGACAGAATTAGGGATAGGTCCAAACATTCAATACTGATTGAACAACAACAAAGACTGACACAATTTAAGTGCACTTTCACACATTAACTTTACTTGTTTATATAAGGGTGAAATATTCAAATCAATTTCACAAAGCCAGTTTAGGCCGAGTTTTGGTTCCCATTGTTTCGTCATTAAGAGAGGGCAAGTTCTGGATGAGCTGAGTTGGAGTCCACTTGGAATATCAGAACTTATCTGATGTCAGAGAGGATAGTTGATCTCTCTTTCTTTATTTGCTGGTGACTGATCCACTTCTCTGGAGACCTGCTGATCATGCGCTGGGTTGCAGTGTTTGTCCACTACCAGGCATACCCAGGAGAGGTAGGAACCCTGGTTAGTTCTGGGTGATCAGTGTATTTTAGACACAGAAGATTCAGAGGACATGGAGATGATCATTTCCTTCTCTGATTTACCTTTGTTGTTTTTCTTGATTCACTTACAGCTGATCAGTTTGATGGCCTCTGGCAGAACAGCGTTTGTTCACAATGAGTTTTCCTTTTTTCTATGGGCTAAGCCATTTAGTTCCGGTTTTTTTTTTTTTTTTTTGTTTTTTTTTTTTTTGCTATCCCAACCTCTGCGCGTCTTCAGAGGCAGTGCACACATGCCGCTCATTCCGACACCCCATCCACAGCCACAGCCCGGTCGGCCCAGCCGCACCCCGGCACCGACAATCGACAGGGGAGCAGTCAATGTCAAGTCGTCAAGAGGCAACCCACCGGAGGAGACACTGCACTGCTGCCGAGTCACTTCAGTGGTGTTCAGTAGCGCCTGTTCTGATCTAACATACGCAGGACACCACCTACTAAGCCCCTATTGACGACAATAATTGCTTAGTCGCGGAGCCGGCGTGAGTGAGCTCTCCCTCCAGAGGGCGCCACCACGTCCGTCCAACGACAGCCCCCATGGACTCGCCGATACAGTGACCCCGATGGAACAAAACCAAGATCACAGACGTGGAGAGGACATCGAAATTGAGGTCACCATGGGAGCAGGGCATGAAGGGCTAGAACTTGAGACATTTTTTTTTATGCTGATCGATGAGAAATGGGGATGATTAAGATGATGCTACGGATTTCCATTTCGGTCTGAGACTACATGACAGGGCTGTACTCTACGCTTCCTTTCATAATATATCCCAGCGTCAACCAGGCCCAAGAGATACAGGCACCTGCAGTGTTGGTCAGGAAATTTGAGCAACACTCTCAGAAACGCATCCATTAAGTGGATGAAACTCGACTGTGTGGTCCCAGTCTTCCCAGCTGAGCCCGCAGCAAACTCAACTCTGGGTAGGAGCCAGTCGGGGCAGAAAAACCCACGTGACTCTGATGGGATTCGAACCCACGACTTCCCAGTCGGGAGTCCGCGACGTTAACCACTTCGCCACGGCGGCTGGTCTTAGTTCCGGTTCTGGTTGGCTTTGTTTCACTAAAGACAAAGAAAAGGGGAGGTGGGAGGTTGGTCCCCCCCCCCCCCCCCCCCCCCCCACCACCACTACTTATAGTGGGAGGTAGGGGGTAGAAGATTTGAGAACGCTATTTTGTAGTGGTTAGGGTTTGAATTTTGAGCGCTCAGGCTAATTGACAAAGCGCTGATTAACATAATTTCGTCATTCCCGGTTTTCACGCATGACAGTCAGCGTGTAGGTGGTGGATAGGTGTAGGGTGGGGTGGCAGAGAAGGAGTGAGGTAGATGGCTTCTCTGAAGTATTAGGTATTGATGGTAGAAGATTCAGATTCAGATTCAGAAAACTTTATTATCTCTCGTTAAAAAACTCTGGAGCGGCGCTCTGGCTTGGCAGCAGCGGCGTCTCCAGCCCAGCTGGCTCAGCAGGTAGTCGGTCCCGGGCGCAGTGGTAGGTAGGGTACTCTGTCAGCACTCAGGCTGACCTCTCAACACCGACGCAGGCGGAGAACAAGGGGGCAGACACAGCTACGGAGAGGCCTGACCCTCACACAGTAGCAGCCAATCTCTGTCAGTCCAGGGAACACTTCTACCTGGGGGAAACTGATTAACTACCTTGATTATCATGGCTACTATTCATTACAATCACGACTACATTCATCTTCATTAGCCACATCGCATTCCAATTGAACTTGGGACAAACATGAGCATATTCTTTCTTCAACACTACAACATTCCCTTTTCCGGAATCATAACACCACAGCATTCTCTTTTCCGGAATCATAACACAACATTCCCTTTTTCCGGAATCAGTGCACTACACAGGAAAGGATTTCAATATAAACTTTTCAGAATCTAGTTTTTCAAATGGGGGAAAGTATTCCCACTTAGACCCTCTTCAATAAACCATGAATTCAATTCATTTCACACAATTAATGATTACTTTTCATCAAACTATAAAATGTAACAACAAAATGTACATTTCTTTTTTCTTGTAACACAAGAATCTCATTTCATTTCATATAATGACCAGATTTTAAAAGGTATCTTTTTCCCAAAAGATTCATCTACTTCAATATATATCAGGGAAAGATTTCAACACACTCTTGTTTACCAACACACAACTGTTCAATATTCATATCAAGAGTGAATTAAATACTCATCCACATCAAACCTCAAAACTATCATGTATGAAATCTCTGTCGCTCACTCTGGGAGCTTATTATCCATAGCATCAAAACTCTCCCTCTTCTCGCAAACCACATCAAACCTTTTTCTCATCATGAAGTTCATAACTAATTAAGTCACAGAATAATCAAATTTTTTTTTTTCCTGACGACCACTTCCTTTAACACTCACTTCATCTATTCATGTTTTCCGACAGCATTTCGTTTTGTTACCCTATCAAGTCATAGGATAACAGAACACAACAAAAAATACAAATCCTTTACAAGTGCGCTGAGGAAGTTTCAGTCGCACCTAAACGGGAATACGGTTTCGGTTTGCTAACAAATAAATATTGAATTATAAATACCTGACTGTCACCAAACACAGCTGAGTCCCTCTTCGGCCTTCTGGACAGTTGCATTGCCGGAATCACCGCAGAGACTACCTAACCGGTTTAGCTCACCCGGCTTTAACGGTGCGCAGGTGAGTAGCAATCAGATAAAATTTTCAACCGGCTTCCGGGATGACTACCTTCCGGTTAGCACGGTTGCACAAAAATTTGTGACTGGACGGGAAACGGTCCGTCACATTCAAGATAATTTTCTTTACACAAGGTGCTGAAACGCTCAACTTCATCAAAATATGTTACATCAGAATTGGAAAGGTCTACAAGGGCTGTATCATCGGAATATTTTATGACTGGTGTTTCTTCTGTACCAATGCAGTCGTTGGTGTACAGAGTAGAGAGAACAGGAAAAAGAACGGTACCTTGAGGGGAACGTGTGGAACAAAAGAGGACAGATGACTTGACAGATTGATAGCGCACTGACTGGGATCTGGAGATGAGGAAATCTGTGATCCACAGGATAAGCCTGGGTCTGACATTTAAGGATAAAAGTTTGTGTGCTAAAAGATGAGGCTGGGTGGTGTTAAAAGCTGATGAAAACTCAATAAAAAGAATACGAACAAAAGAATCTGTTTTCTCCACGTGAGTGTAAGCGTTGTGTCAAAGTCTGAGAGTGGCATCGTCTGTGCATCTGTTGCGTTTGTATGCAAGCTGATAAGGATCTTGATGACTGACTGTATCAGTGAGGAGGAGGTGACTGAATATTGTTCTTTCGAAACACTTCATCACAATGGATGTTAGAGCGACTGGGCGGTAGTCATTCAGGGAAGATGGTTTAGACTTTTTTTTGGTATAGGACAGATCACTGAGGCTTTCCAGAGAGAGGGGACAGCTGAAGTTTTAATAGACCAATTGAACAGAGAAGGAAAAGTTCTACAGTAAAGTGACCTCACTTTTCTTTGTGTCATTGTTGCCACAGCCAGGCTATCAGTGACTTCAACACAACTGCGGGAAGTGAGTGGGGTGATGGTGTGAGAGTTGAAGGAGAGGATTGGGGGGGGGGGTGGGGGTGGGGGGAGGAGGATGCGGCAATGTAAGCTTTATTCCAGTTTTCCAATCTGTCGTTTTTGTCAAAGATTATTGAGAAAATTGTGTTGTCTCAGCTTTCCACTCATTTATTGCCCAACCAACTGTTCAGTATCCATCAGTCGGCCTATAGACCCGGTCATAGTACGGAAACTACTCTGATGAAAGTTGTAAATGATCTCCTGCTTTCTCTTGATGAAGGAAAGCTCTCTGTTTTGACATTCTCAGCCGCATTCGACACCATTGATCACAGCATTCTTCTCTCTCGTTTAGAATATGTGTTGGGTGTTTCTGGCACAGCCCTTCACTGGTTTGAATCATACCTGTCCAACCGCACTCAGACTGTATCTATTCAAAACTGCAAATCTAGCCCATCGTTAATCGCCTATGGAGTGCCACAGGGTTCTGTCCTTGGACAGTTTTGTTTGTTTTGTATACCACCCTTGTCTGATATCATCTCATCTCACTCTGCTCTGTCTCACTCTTTTGCAGATGATACTCAGTTACAAAAGTCTGCAGAACCCAGCCATGTCAACGATCTGGTTCAGTCTATGCAAGCATGTACTCAGGATGTTAAATCATGGATGACCTTTAACAAACTCAAGTTAAACGATGAGAAAACTGAAGCTTTAGTCATTTCTTCATCAAGAACGTCATTGTCTGCTCCATTACCGGACTCGCTTGTTGTTGGTGATGCCACTGTTCCATTTTCAAAATCAGCAAAGAATCTTGGCGTTGTTCTTGACTCACATCTGACAATGAATGCTCAGGTCATGAACGTAATTCGTACAGTTAACTTTGAACTCTGTCGTATCAGCTCAATTCGCCATTTCCTCTCGACTGAGGCAACAAAAACTGTCGTTTCGGCATTTGTGCTCTCCCGTCTGGATTATTGCAATGGTCTCCTTGTGAATTGCCCACAAGAACTTATACAACGAATTCAGAGTTTACAAAATGCTGCAGCACGCCTGGTCTTGAGGGTTCTCCGTAGAGAACACATCACCCCGCATCTCGTCACTCTCTGCACTGGCTCCCCATAGAAGCACGCATTAGATACAAAATTGCATGCATGTGTTTTTCGTGCCGTCAGTGGATCTGGCCCTGTCTATCTTTCTCACCTGGTTAGCATATAAACACCGGCAGAGACACTCCGCTCATCATCTGACACTCTCACCCTCTGCAAGCCACGCGTTTCAAACAAAAACCTATGGTGAACGTTCCTTCTTTTTTTGCAGCTCCTGTTTGGAACTCTCTCCCACTTTCGATCCGCTCTGCCAAAACTGACTCTGCTTTCCGCTCTGCACTCAAAACCCATCTGTTTAAGGAATTTTCTTTACAGAAAACATTTTTGTCCTGGTGTTGGGTGTGTCATTGCATTACGTGTTGTAAGTGTTGCCTTTGAAACTGACAATGTGTGCGTGCGTGCGTGTGCGCGTGCGTGTGTGTGTGTGTCAGTGTTGATTGGCCCCCCCCCCCCCCCCCCCCCCCCCCCCCCCCTTGCTATATGTTTCATTGTCATAATTGATGAAGTGACTGGGTTTATGGTTTAGTATAGTGATTTTTGTTTTTACATGTTTATAGTTGATTATTGTAAAGCGCTGTGAGCTCTAGTGAGAAAGGGCGCTCTATAAATGTACGTTATTATTATATTATTGTTATCATTATTATTATTATTATTCCATTTGTGAGACAAAGGGAGAGAGAAAGGGGGTGGTGGTGTGTGTGTTCGTACAGTTTGTACAAGTAACTAACTTAATGTCTGCCATGTTTTGAATATAAATCAGTTTGTCACAGTATTTCATATCAAACGACAACAAGGAAATAGACAAACAAACAAAAACACAAAAGCAGTTAGTTTTCACAGGCGTTTTCCCCATGGCATGTATGTAAAAGTTAACAGTGTAACTGATATTTACAGATTTTTCCAATCGATATTCAATTTTGATAATGCGGCTGTTTCTATTCCAATGAAATATATGGAAGAAAATAATCATACGTAAGTTTTTTAACTGGCCTGCAATATCAATCAATAGTTATCATGTCAGTGGTAAAACTAACTACAGAGTATAGTCACCATCACGTGCAATGTTGTTTAATTTGTACTTCGTTGTTTTCTTCTTTTTCTTTTCCTTCTTCTTCTTCTTCTTCTTTGTTGTTGTCGTCGTCATCATTTCCATTGTCGTCGTTATAGTCATCGTCGTCTTCCTCTTTTTCTACGTCTTCTCTTTCATCTTCGCCTTTTTCACTTGTTTCGCTCCTTTCCCTTGCCTTCCTGACTTTCTTCCTTTTCTGTCAGATAGCATGCGCGCGCGCATCTGGGTGTGCTTCTATTTAGCGCGTGCGCGTGTGTGTGCGCGCCAGCTCGTGCTTGAGCATATGTTCATACACACCCCTGTCTCTTGTTGTTTTTTTTTTCTTGTACCTCTCACGCACTGTTGACTCTGTTTTTGCTTGCGAGAGAGAACAGGTGCAGCGATTGGTCCGATGTATGATCTCCCTCCCGTAATGGGCCTCAGCTGAGCCTGTCGTGGGACGGACAGTGTTTGGCCGCCAGTCTTTTGAAGTGGACACGCTTCAGCGATTCTTCATTGGGTAGATAAGTGCTACTGCACAGCGCATAGGTCTTGCGGGCTTTGTGATTTATGTTTCAGCCCTTTTGTATCTTTGTTTTATGTTTTGCTTCTTTATTTTCCCAGACTGCAGGCACGTTTGTTTCTGCCTTTGATTGGGGTTGTCTGTGTTTTCTGCCTTTGGTTGGGGTTGTCTGTGTTTCTGCCTTTGGTTGGGGTTGTCTGTGTTTCTGTCTTTGATTGGGGTTGGGGTGTGTCTGTGTTTCTGCCTTTGGTTGGGGTTGTCTGTGTTTCTGTCTTTGTCTTGGGGTTGGTTGTGTGTGTTTCTGCCTTTGGGGGGGTTTGTGTTTCTGCCTGTGACTGGGTTGTGTTCGTGTTTCTGCCTACCTGAATGTCTGTTCTGTCTCTCTCTCTCTCTCTCTCTCTCTCTCTCTCTCTCTTCTTCTTCTTCTTCTTTCTTCTTCTTCTTCTTCTTCTTGTACTTTTCATCAAAAACAAAAAAAAAAAAAAACACTATTGACGTCATAGCATTGACATCTCCAAACGTACAAAAATACTGACAAGTCTATGCTGAGGGCGCCCTGCATTCCTCTGAAATTTCCACTTCCACTCTAAAAAAAAATAAATAAATAACATCACACACAAAAACACAAAACAAAAAAACGCGAAGGCCATAGGGGCCACTAGACACTACAAAAAACAGACCGCTCGTGTCCATTCTGTACAGTGTGTAGAATTTTCACCACTTGGGTGCCAGATAAAAAAAATCAATAGATACAATAGGCATGTCGTCAATTGTGACTGGCAAAAAGTGCACAATAGTTTCCTAAGCAAAGGCAGAAGAATGGTCCACAAAGGCAGAAAATGGTCCACAAAGGCAGAAAAGGGTCCATGGAAGCAGAAAAAAAAGCAAAGGATAGTAGAGCATGTAAAATCATATCAAACTGAATGAAATCAAATTTTTTTTTAAGGGGCACAGCCGAAAAAGAGTGACAAAGAAAGAGAAGGTTAGTAGCACAGAACAGAGAGCGGGGAAATTCTTTGTCCCGATAAAGCCCCCGCCATTCAAATGGAGATCTGCAGCAGCGCGCACACACACACACACACACACGCACGCACGCACACACACACGCACGCACACATGCTCCATCATTTGCTGTCTGGCCAGCGGAAGTGGGCAGATCCCCGCCTGTGAGCCATGTGATCGGGGATGGACTCTCAGTTCAAACGGTATTGTTCCAACATATAACAGGTCCATGTCGCACAGACACTGATTGGTGAGTGTGGAACGCTGGCGTGAAATCCTTTCTTAAGTCTCAGTGCAGTGACAGCAACAAGCCGCAGTCTGGTCAGAGCGCATGATGGTTTAAGTCACCTGATCGGAAAGGGGTTTGGGAGCACAGACTACTGCCAAGTTACAACGGATCTTGAATTCCCCCTGTCATCTGGAAAGGCACAAAGGATCCGCAATAAAATCTAAGGGTTTCGCCCATGGGTCCTATTCCATCTTCCTTCCAAGTTTCTTGTTTCTTTTTCTTCTTTCCCCCTCTAGAATCGGTGTTGTAGTTTTTTTTATGCTTAGGTTCACTAAGCGGATCCAGGCTGTGCTCTGTGATCGGGCTCCACTCCGTGGATCCACTGTGAGAGTGAACAGATCCGTCATGAAGTGACATTCCATCTTACTGTCACATTTCGTCAGGAACCGGTATGGTAGTTTGGGTGTAGTCTGGGAAACCGGATTCTGTCGTGGCCCTTTCCGCTGGATCTGCTCCACAGGTCTCCACCAGATTACACTGGCTTCGCTCTTTCCGCCACATACCATCTTTTGTTGTTGTTTTTGTTTTTTACCAAGTATCTTTACAAATCCATTGTCTGGTTTCCGCATGATTTTGTTGAAGACAAATACACCAACAGACGCGCGTGAATATATACCCCCTGGGCGGTGTAGTGTTCAAAGTGAAAGTAGTTTTCTAACGGAAATAAGTGAGTCCCTGGATAAAAAAAAAAAAATATTGGAGAAGAGAGCTCTCACGCCCATGCAAGAAGAACGGCATGCTTTTTGTAAACGAATGCTCGGTGAGTTGATAAAACACAACAACACACGAGCTGTGTCTGTATCAATGTCAGACTGACATAACACTGGCGACGAAAATGAACTGATACTACAAGTACGAATTGAGGCAAGTACGAACGGTTTCATACATGCTAAACAATAGCGAGTTTACCGAACTTTCAGAAGTTTTCCTTGCATGCAGAAGAGTCATCCGCCAGCCCAAGTTGGCGAAAATGGATCGACAAGGTCGAAAACCTCATGTGCGCTCTTGACATTCACAATGACAGCCGAAGAAAGGGTCTGCTGCTTCATTACGTAGTAGACGAAGCATACGACATCTACTTCACGTTCAGTGACGTTAAGAAAGGAGAGGGTGCTGTTGTTGACGACTGAAATCCAAACGAGTACACCATTCTCAAGAATTCTTTTACCACCCATTTCACCCTAAGGAAAATAGGCGTATGAAAAATACAAATTTCGCCAAGCAAAACAAGCAGAGAGAGAAAGCATCGATAGTTTTCATACTAGGCTCAGAGCTTTATAGGCACGTGCAATTTTCATGACATTGACAGAAGTACTGACGCAGATCATTCATGGTTGCAGTTCCGCTCGAATGTGTGACGAGCCAAGCATTGATGGGAAACTACACCCGGGACAAGACTTTGGATGAAGCCCGTACACTTGAACTTTCTGAATCCAGAACTGCAGAAATTGAAGGCTCCAGCAGTGGTGGCGAGGACAGTGTGAATTTTGTTGCCCGTGGCCGACGCAACCGACAACCCAGCCCATGTGATATAGGACCAGTCGTGACACCGGTAATAGCGGTTCTCGACGCGGACGCAGAGATGGTTCTGACAGAGGCAACTCAAGTAACTCCAACTTCAGTGTCAGACAGGGGCAACTTCAACTTAAGTGGCAGTCAGGGCAACTCCAACTTCAGTGTCAGTCAGGGCAACTTCAACTTCCGTGGCAGACGGGGCAACTCCAACTTCAGTGTCAGTCAGGGCAACCTCAACTTCAGTGGCAGTCAGGGCAACTCCAACTTCAGTGGCAGCCAGGGCAACTCCAACTTCAGTGGCAGCCAGGGCAACTCCAACTTCAGTGGCAGCCAGGGCAACTCCAACTTAAGTGGCAGCCAGGGCAGTTCCAACTTAAGTGGCAGCCAGGGCAACTCCAACTTCAGTGACAGACGGGGCAACTCAAGTTCAGTGGCAGACCCGATAACACCAACTTCAGTGCCACTCATCGACCTGATCGCCGTGGCTTGGGTAACCCCAGTCCTGGCTGTGGCATCTCTCTGACCCAGGTGGCGTGTGAACACCTGCCGATACTGTGGTGGCCCATTTCCCCATTCCCACACATGCCCCATGTCCTGCAGGAGGCAAAGCTTGCAGATCCTGCAACGAGATTCATTTCAGTCGAGTATGCCAGCCGTCATACCGAGAGGTAAGACATGTTGTGCAAGAGACTAACTATACGTCTGATGATGAGAGTGACGATATCCATTACGTTTTCATTGTGACTAACACTTCCCCAATCACCCCAAACGTGACAGTCAATGTGAACAACACTCACTTCTGGTAGATACCAGGGCTACAGTCAACAGTCTTGATTACGACTACAAAAAGATGAATCCCCCACCCCCACCCCACCCCACCCCACCCCCACCCCTAACCTCAAACCACAGAGTCCCAGTAGAAAGAAACTCGTGGAGAGCGTGGCAGCATAGAGTCCTCAGAAGAGAAACCCCTTCAAGCAAGTGTTTCGGCCCTTATCTCCTGACACTCTAGGGGGGTTGGGCCACACCCGGTTCATGACTCTGGATGTCCCTCTACTGCCCCTTTTTTCCCATCTTGGGACGAGCCATGGCTGGGATTCGAACCCATGACCCTCTGGACATGGTCATTTTCCACTTAATGACTCGTGCACTAACCACTGAGCCACTGGGACACCTGATATTTGTAGGAAAGTTAAGCCTTATTAAGTTCACTTTTGTTCCACCTTGACCAGATCCAGCTTGAACACCTCTCTGCTGCTTCTGTCATTGTTTTCAGGGCTCTGGTTTTTTTCCCTCCCTGCAACTGAGAGCTGTTTCATGAGGCTGTATGCAAACGTTCCTACAAACCCCCAAGCTCAAATTTCTGCAGTGAGGACTTTGACCTGATAGCCTTCTCTCCTCAGCTGTTTGCCAGATCAGCATACTTTTCAGTCTTGTAGATTTGAGCTGCCTCCATTCTGTTCTCATATGGCACCCGTGAGCTCGATCATGATCAGCTGCTGGTTGACTGAGAGTGACTACTATGTCTGGTCTCATGCCACTCTTGCTGATGATCTCTGGGCGGCTCTTCCATTCTGGCAGGTCTGCAGTGCACTCCCAGTCATCTGTCCCGTCCAGCAGACTCTGCCTGCATGTTCCGAGTGGCACTGTTGTTCTTGGCCTCCTGCCATGAAGAATGTTTCGGGTGCTTTTGGAGTCCTGATTTTCCCTTTTGTGGTGTTGGTACTAGCCCAGACTACTTGTACAATCTCTTTAAGTACTTGGTTGTGCCTCCATGTGTACCTTTCCTTGAGCCAGGGCTACTTTACATGAGCTTAGGACATGCTCCACTGTTTGTTTTTCATGGCAGAGGGGGCATGAAGGATCGTCTGTTTTTCCCCACTTCACCAGGTTTGCATTTGAGGGCAGAAGGTCATATGCAGATCTGAGAATGAAGCTGATCCTGAGAGGGGCCATGTGCCAAATGTCATTCAAGTGAGACTTCTTTGGAGTGCATTCTCCCACGTTGTCCATTGCCCTTGCTGGCTCTGCTGGACTGCTTTTTGGAGTCTTTTTGGAGACTTCTTCTTTTCTCATCTCCTGAATTATCATGTCTTTTGGCTTTTCCTTTGGCCTTTGACACCATTCAGTTTTGGTCACCCCCAGTCCTGGTCTGTTGGTCTGTGTGTGCCCTGGTATTTCTCTGATCTTGAGACTTTCTTTGGCAGAATCCATCGCCTCTTGCACTTTCCATTTTCTGCCTGTCTTCAGCTGGGGCTTGATTGCTTGTACCACCTTGTCTCCTGAGTTCTCCAGCATGCTTTGAAGTCTCATCTTCCCTGCTTTGTATTCCTCCAGGATGGATTCAGTGGTAGTTTCAGCTTTGCTTGGCGACAGTACAGCGCTTTGTCAGTCAGACAGGGTGGGACACCAAGCATTTCCTTGTGAACTTGTTGAGTTTGGATTCCATTGCCTCCACTATGCTGGTGCAGATGTCGTATATCATCAGAGGCCATAGGAGCTTTGGTATCAGCATGAACTGCAAACACCAGACCTTGTATTTGCAGGGAGCCCACATTGGTCAATAGTCTCCAAGCCTTCTTCCGACATCTGTTTGGTTTCTTTTGCTCTTTGTGTGTCTTTCAGCGTATCATCATACCATCTTCCAAGGCTCTTGACTGGCTCTTCTGTAACTGTTGGAATGGCCTGGTTGGCAGCACTGAAGACCACAGATTCGGCCACTTTTCCTTTCCTCAGTGAGAGACTCCGTGATTTCTTTGGCTTGAACTTCATTCTGGATGAGGCAACTGTGTCATCCAGCCTCTCCAGCACATGACGTGTCTCGTCTTCTCTGGATGAAAACACTGTAGTGTCATCCATGAAGGCCTTGAGAGGGGGCATCTTGTATCCATCGCCAAGGTCTGTTTGTCTTGCGTTGTTTGTTGCTGCTTTCAAGATGACTTCCATTTGCCAACACGAACAGTATTGGGGAAATTGCACAGCCCATTGCAATGCCCACTTCCAAGTTGATCCAATCTGTTGTGTACTCCTTGGTAGAGAACCGCATTGAGAAGCCATTGAAGTACTTCTTGAGCATGTCGCGGATGTTCTTTGGCACATGGTACATCTCAAGAGCCAACTGTATCATCTCATGCGGTACAGATCCATATGCGTTTGCCAGATCAAGCCACACTACGTCCAGGTCTCTCTTCTGTGTTTTTTGCTCTTTGGATTGCGCTCCAGATCATTGTGGCGTGTTCTACACAACCAGCCACGCCTGGGATGCCACCTTTCTGGACTGACACATCCAAGTACTTGTTTTCCATGAGGTACTTGGTCAGCCTTGCTGTCATGACAGAGAGAAGATTTTCCCTTCGACGTTCAGTAGTAATATTGGCCTGAACTGGCTGATGTCACTTGAGGTTTGCTCTTTGGGGATGTACACACCATCTGCCGTCATCCACTGGCCGGTGATCTTCTGGTTTCTCCAAGCTGATCGCAGCAGCCTGTGGAGCCACTCCAGCACCTTGGGACATTTCTTGTACAGCTGGTAAGGTATTCCGTTTGGCCCATGTGATGATTTGACTCTGGCTTTGTCGACCACCTTCTTGATTTCCGCCAACGTTGGAGGCTTGTCACTGAACTGTTCCTCAGGGTTGGTTGGCCACACCAGACCTTGAATGTCGAGTGGTGCTTTGCTCTGTGAGTCAGAGTATGTTTTCCTCAGATGCTGCTCAAGAACTCCTTTGTCCCACACTTAGGGTCCCAGATTTTGGCTGCTCAAACAGCGTTCTGGCAAACTGGAAGGGGTCTCTGAAGAAGCGCTCTTGTGTCTTCTTCATTTTGCTCTTCCTCTTCCTCGCAGATTCTGCTTTGCTGAGGGCGCTGTGTTTTGCTTTCAGGTCTTTCCCGAGTTTTTCCAAGCCTTGTTTTTCAGCTGGCAGTGCGGTCTTCTTTTTGCTTCTTAAGGTTTTTTCCTTTTGACCCTGATCTTGTCCATCTCTTCTTGGCGTCTGGATTTCTTTGGAGATGTTTTCTCTTTGGGTAGTTTTGCTCCATAGGCGTTTCTACATGTGGCATACACAATGTCCCCATATGTGGCTAGTTTGTGTTCCAGGGTGCTTTCCCTATCAGTGCATCGAGTCTTTGGATGATTTTTGCATCCAGTTTTTCCCAATCTTCAGTCTCGTTTGCTCGTGGCAGGTTGAGTTTCAGGCGCCTGGTATCGAGGGCCTGTTCAATTTCCTCATCCGAACCAGCAGCGTGGATGTCCTTGGCACTGTGGTTTAAATCCTGGCTTTGGTTCATCAATACTGCTGATGCAGTACGCTGCTGCTCATTCAGATGAGTCTTCACACATCCCATCTTTGTTCTGTGGATCTTCATGCCATGATGTATGCCAATGGGTCCCAGTCACTACTCTCAGTGATTGGGAATTTCTCGGCAGAAGTGGCATTTAACAATAAGACTTTCTTGACACAGCTTTTTGTCATAAAGAATGGACAGTCCCTCCAAAACAAGCCTCCTGAGTGGCCAAACAGCACAGCAGCTAGATATCATCCATTATGCTCTTGCATTCTCACCAGAAACCGAGTTCTTCAAGCAGTGCCCTGCCCTGTTTGACGGAAACGTAGAAAAGATGTCAAAATCAAACTTCGTATTGATGAAACATTCCAGCCCGTCACACAAAAACACAGGCGCATCCAGTCCCACATAACACGCGACGTGAAGGCCGAACTAGAAAAGACTGGAGAAGCAGGATATCATCGAAAAGGTGGAAAGTCCAACCCCATGGACCAGCCCCATTGCCCTTGTGCTCAAGACAGATGGAGGCGAGTGCATCTGCGTAGACATGTGTGAACCCAACCAGGCAATCAAAAGAATCAAACACCCCATGCCGACCACAGACGATCTGATAGCAGACCTCAACAGATCCACGATTTTAGTCAGCTGGATCTGTCAAGAGAATTGTAAAGAAAGCCGCCACAACATTCACAATATATGTGGGACTGAGACGCTACAAACGCCTACTTTTCAGGGTCAACGCTGCAGCAGAAATCTTCCAAGATGCTGTTGCTGAAATGCTGTGTCAGACATTCTGGGAGTGCGAAAATTCTCTGACGACATAATCGTGTATGGCAAAACCCAAGCCGACCATGAAGCAAGCCTTCGTACAACGTTGAAACATCTGGAAGACAGAGGTGCCATGCTGAACCGGGAAAAGTGCCAAATCTCCGTTGAAAACTCACATTCTTTGGACATGTTTTCAGTGCCGAGAGTATCAAACCAGACCCACAGAAGATAGCCGCCATTGTCAACACTCAACCGCCAAAAACAGTCAGCGAAGTCAGGTCTTTCCTAGGCATGCCACAGTATATATGTTGCTCGGTTCATACCAAACTACTCACAGCTGACAGAACTTTTGCGTCAACTCACAAAGAAAAAAAACACCATGAATTCAGAGAACAATGTTTTTCATTTCTTTCTTTGTTAAAGTAAGAGATTGATGGTTTTCCATTTGTTTTGTTTTCTTTGAATTAAGAGAATATCGGATACCCATTTGTCTTCAAAGTGAAAGTTTACGTTTTAACTCACTGCAGTATTAATAAAATATTTTTAATACCCATTTTAAAAAAAATATATATATGAAAGACCAATATCAGTACATATAGTTTGTTTGACTATATATTATTTTAGTAGCACAAGTAGCTGAAGCTAATTTATGAGTTAATCAAAAATACGAGATGTGTGAAGAAACACTCATGGATACAACCGTCGAAAGGAACAGACAACATGCAAAGTTAGAAATCACAATTATAGTTTGAATGAACTCTGTAACAATTCATGTTTCAATGGACAATCTAATAACTAGACAAAAACGGGAGCTAAAGGATCATTTATGATTTTAAAACTAATGGAAATGACATTGCTAAACCCATTTGAATACTAAGATATTCTTCAAAGTCGTCATTTTTTTTAAAATAAAAGATGGGAAGAGATGTAGTGTTAAAGTGAAAGTAGTTTTGTAACGGAAATAAGTGAGTCATGTCCCTGGATAAAGAATTATGGGAGAAGAGAGCTCTCGCACCCGTGCAAGAACGGCATACTTTTTGTAACGAATGCTCAGTGAGTCAATAAAACAACAACAACACATGAGCTGTGTCTGTATCATTGTGAGACTGACATTACAGGCGCATTTTTTTTTTTCTTTAAAAGAAGGATTTAAAAAATAAAACTGGCTAGCTGCACAAGAAAATGCTTTCGTGAAGAAATATGAGCAAGTGTCCGAAGGAAGTCTGAACAATTATATATTTAAGAGTATCTTACGGTTTGCACTTTTTGCTGTGGTGGTGGTGGTGGTGGTGATGGTCTAATATATGAGTGATTATTGAACGGAACGAAAACTGTTAAAACGATGCTTTCGGCGTGACTCACAAAGCATGGCCCATGGACAAAGGGTCCCGATGCCTGTGGAAGGTTTTGTATATAACCAGTGTCCAGCATTCTTTGCATAAGATCAAACATTACGAACAAAAACCAGCGAAACTAGCGGCAGCGCAGAGTCACCTCTGGCGGGTGGAAGAGTAGCATAACGTCAAAAATCTTCACATGGAATACTGGCCAATGGATTTTGACAGAACAAGGAAGGGTGGTGGGGCTAAGGGGTTAGGGGTGTGTGTGTGTGTGTGTGTGTGTGCAACAAAGGGATATTCAATGCAGAGATACGAGAAAGACTAAATAACAAAAACAAAAAAGCAAAAAGAAAAATGTGTAACAGAAAGTATTTCACCTATCAAATAATGCGTTGACCTTTTTTTTTAAAAAAAAGAGTTACTTTCGTAAAGGATAAAAAATAATATGAAAACAAAAGCCTCTAAACTTCCTGGTTCAAAAGTGAAGGCAGTTTGATTTCAGTTCGAAAACATTCGTTACATTTTCACCGTTTCCTTTGCTCCCTACTCCTATGCCTCAGAACCAAGGAGAGGAGAAAGGCACACGGTTAGAGTCTCATATCAGAGCTCATAATGGACAAACGAAAAATCTAAATAGCCAACACAGCTGGAGACAGCAAGTATAACAAGCAGACTGTGTTCCACATCTATAACACACACACACACACACACACACGGCTGCTGTCCCTTCATTTATTTTCTGCATACGACCTGCCGCACAAATATTCACTCCTACACGATAAGAGTTAATCAAACACGCGCTAAAAATTGCTGCACTCAAAGTTCAAAGCATTCTAGTTGGGGGTGGGGGTGGCGGTGAGGAGGATGACTGAGTTCAGATGGACTACCGTCAACAGTATGTACGTCACGAATTATGTCAATAGTATGTCTCTCTCTCTCTCTCTCTCTCTCTCTCTCTCTCTGTGTTGCTCGGCTAGATTCACCACTAGTGATATTTGTTGAGTACGCGACCATTTTCAATCCAAGGTAGCCATTTCGTCTAAGGTACGATGTCTTAGCACAAAACCAGTGTGCACGTGTTCAATTGTACAAATGCAATCCTTCCCTGATCAGCACGCTATGGCAGATTCTTCTCCGACAGGTGGTTTTGGTTTAGTGTGTGTGTATGGGTTCTTTTCTATGCAGGTGTTCACACACAGAACCTCGGCGTAAAGCTTCATTACAAGGACTAAGAGGTACCAGCCGCCGTGGCGAACGTGGTTAGCGTCGCGGACTCCCGGCTGGGAGGTCGTCGGTTCGAATCCCATCAGAAGTCATGTGGGTTTTTCTGCCCCGACCGGCTCCTACCCAGAGTTGAGTTGCTGCGGACTCAGTTGGGAAGACTGGGACACACAGTCGAGTTTCATCCACTTAATGGATGCGTTTCTGAGAGTGTTGCTCAGATTTTCTGACCAACACTGCAGGTGCCTGTATCTCTCGGGCCTGGTTGACACCGGGATATATTATGAAAGGAAGCGTAGAGTACAGCCCTGTCATATGGTCTCAGACCGAAATGGAAATCCGTAGCGTCATCTTAATCATCCTCATTCTCATCGATCAGCATTTAAAAAAAAAAAAAAAAAAAAAAAAAAGGACTAAGAGGTGACTGGAATCTGGCAGGTGTTCACCCCAAAGAGAAAATCCCTGCCGAAATGATCTTTTTCTTCTTCTCGAACACTCTAGATGGGAACGCCAGCTCCCCTGACGAATGCTGCCCTGCGCTGTAGGTTCCCCAAGGGCACCGTAGAGCTTCCTCTCCACTGATGTTTGCTCCGTTCATATCTGTTGTCTCAGAGCTTCATGCAACGGGCAGTCCTGCAGTAGATGTGCTGTTGTCATACCGCCGGTCTGGCATGGGCACTGGTCTGACTGACCGGTCGTAAGAGGTGAGATAGTTCAGGCGGTTGTGGCCTGTCCGAAGCCTGAAGATGGCCACCTGCTCTGATCTTGTTAGTATGTGGTACGGGTCATGTCTATTGAAACGAGGATGCTTCTGCAACCACTTGTTCTGCTGTCTGGCTTTGATGATTGTCTTGGCTTCCTTGAGGGTTGTGGACCTGTCTTCCTGTTTTCTTTGTTGCTCCCTCTTTAGCCAAAGTGTCTGCAACCTCGTTGCCAAGTATGTTGCAGTGGGAAGGGATCCACTGTAGAACGACTGTGCCTGATCTGCATAGGGAGATAAGGGCAGTGGATAGGTCGTTCAGTTCTTTGTCTCTGGCAGTCTGTAGGGCCTGCTGCAAAACAGACAGAGCGTCTGAAAGAAAGACGACGTTGCTGGAGGTATGAGGGCTGTGCTCGATATGGGCTGCTCCTGTTTGTATGGCAACTGCCTCGGCTTTGAAGTTGGTGGAGTAAAGGCCGGTTGCGAGTGAGG
>JADBJO010003760.1:140000-147500 GCA_016801955.1 Conus betulinus
CATTAAGTCGCCTGTATTATTTCGCCCACCCCCAGTCGCGCCTACAGCTCCGATGCCAACCCGCGCAGTATCCATCCATGCGGTAGGCTTTCGAAACGCTTCCCTACTGGCTGAAACTCTTTCGCTAGGCTGCTTTTGCGGAGAGTGATAACCGCTTCGGGCTATGATCCGCATATTTAATGACAGGGTTCAAATCCTTCCAACTAATCCGCCTTGACTGGGTGAAACCCTTCCTATGTCTACTCCGCCCACTCCGTTCCCTCCCCCTCCATCCACCCTCACCCTGCCCTCCCCTCCCCCACCTCTGTGCCCAGCACTCACACCTTGATGACCCCATCCAAATGGACTGCAGGTGACTGATCGCCTTCATAGAGTCAGCCTTTTCCCACACCCAGGTCATGAACTCACTGGTTCTGAACCTCAAGGTGTGCAAGTTCGCTGGCATATGAAATGCCCTTTCACCCACACCCTTCCTTCCCTCAACTCAGCCTCACTACCTCCTTCCTATCCTTCCCCCACCCCCATCCTCCACCCGTGCATCTTTGGCATATACCGGTGGAACCTTATCTCTGCCGGCTCTGTTTTATATCCAGACGTTGCTTCTCCAACGGGGCGTGCACTTTCACCCCCGCCCCGACCCCCATCCCTTCCGGACCAGTTTGTTCTGTGGACTTCCGCCCTGTGGACTTCCGCCCTTTGGCGCCCCGTGGTCACACTTCTCTCTCTCTCTCTCTCTCTCTCTCTCTCTCTCTCTCTCTCTCTCTTTTAACAATAGTACAAACATAAGTTTGTGTGTGTTCTCTCATTTCACCTGTGAGTTGATTCCTAATATATATTTCAATTACCATCACACACACACACACACACACACACACACACACACACGAGCATACATTCATTTCGCCCCTTTTGGGGTATTGAGGAAGCGTGACACACAAAGCAATAACAACATAGGGAAAACAAAAAAATTCATTTCGCCCCTGCGTGACTTGCCAGTGAATGCTGATAGGGGAAACCAACAAGCTAAAACGCTTAAGTGAATGCCAATATACTTTGACAATAGAAGCATTTGTTTTTTATCAGTAGAAGACATCATTTGACAAGAGATATAGACAGATTTTGAGGAGAGAAACCCTTTTGGCAAATACGTGGTGTGCAAATTAACATGATGAACATTCCAAGACAATGAAATTCATCACCTATTGCAGACATGTCACATTTATTACATAACCTTTCTTCTTTTGGAATAGCAAATCAACGATCTACTTCAATTTGTAATTTATTATCAGAACATCTACATTTGATAAGAGGGGCAATATATAATCTAGTCAGCTAGAAATATAATTCTCTTCCGTAAAATCAGATTTATAGAATTTGTACGGAAAAAAAAAAAAACATTTTACTGCTAGTTTCAATGTCATGTTGCCACGTTTGACGAAAAGAGTACTGCAAACTACTTTTGACATTCTATACACACATGTCTTCTTCACTGAAACATCTAATTGACCGTTGAACACGAGCTTGCATTTCACTCATTCACTCACTCACTCACTCACGAGAGAGAGAGAGAGAGAGAGAGAGAGAGAGAGCAGACAGACAGACAGACAGACAGACAGACAGACAGACAGAGACACGACAGAGAGAGAACGAACGAACGAAAAATTATTGCTAGTAAGCTGTACAGCCCATTTGGCAAATCGACGCGATGCACATTGACAACACACAACAGTCTCATTGACGTGGACACCACAGCAATGCTTTTTGTTTTTCACATTACATGACAAAGTCGTGAACGACAAAGTGTCCCTGACGTGTGTGCATAATCCGGTCAGTGGAGGGCAGTCATCCCAGGTAGAACTGGATCAGGCCGAAGAGAGTACGTGCAATCGCCGTAGAGCACGTGCTTGCGTCTCTGTGTGTTGTGTGTTGCTGGCACGTCTTCCTTTCCGCATGTGGGATACACGTTTTGACACGTTCTGTGTTCCCGCTTCACGTATCAAAACACACAGTCGTCTTCTGAACACGGATCACAGGAGTGCTCTACAACAATGTCATCCGACTCGCACATCAAGACACCCACACCATCTGTCTGATGAAGCACGATCTTGTTCTTGTCTATCAACCGTTTCTGTACCCCTCTGACAGTCAAAGTGGCAACATAATCTTTCACCACTCCCGTATCAAACCCTGCCACTGTTCGGTCTATTGAATGCTCAAGGCTGTGTGTCTATGACGAGTGCTGGATTTCCTGATTAATGATGTCATACTCAGACTGACAAGGGCACAAAGGTAGAGAAGATCGTCTTGAACATCAGGCGTGTCAGATTCGTTGTCGACGTGTGCAGGCTTAATGTGTTTTCAGTAGCATCTAGTGTAGTGCATTGTGTACTACGATCTTCCAATTCCGTGTCGAAAAAAGCCAGTTCATTCGCTTCACAAGTGTTTTCGTTATCATCACCAACCCGTTCAAGTCGTCTTTTTTTTTTTTTTTTTTTTTTGCTGCTGTGCTCTTTTTTTGATCCCGTCGAACCTGGCTGGTGGTGGTTTCTTTCTATAATATGGCACTCGCGTTTCCCGGTTCAAGACAGGATCCGCCATTGTTGTTGTGAGCGTGACGGCTGGCTTCAGTCGCAGGACGACGACGGTGTTGCTGCCTTCACCTGCAATTTTCCAGCTTGACACTCCGTTGTCGGTCAGCAGGGCGTTCAAAGCTGTCTCCACAGTCGCTGGAAGTCCAGTAACTGGCATTTTCAATGAAGAATCGAAATACTTTCAGCAGCTTAGACAAATGGCGCCCTCTCGCTTCGTGTCAAACTACGAGACCCCCCACAGAGGAGAGAGAGAGAGAGAGGATTAAACTTGGGTCCATAGTTCTGATTTGGTTCATCATTGCGGAATAATGAAATTTGCGATCAACACCATCGCGGATAAGAGTGAAGAGAACTCAACACTCGCTGATAATTCACCACATCTTTTGATGAGGAGGGCTTTTTTTTTTTTTTTTAACTGTCCCTCGCTTTCCACTGATGCGAATATCGTCATTTTCACGGGGGCTAGTCCATGGGACTAACGTTGACGGACTCTTTTCCAAATATCACGCTCGTCAAAGATGCAAGAGAATTCTGGGTCTGTGGTTTGGGATCTGGAACGGGGTGTTTGTACCCCACCCCACCCTCCTATTCCTGCTCCCCTCCCCCTCTCTCACACCCTGTCAGACCTGAAGTCGAAGTCTCTGTGATAGTCTTTCCGATGTGACGTAAACCAGGGTATTGTTTGCAGTATGAACTTAGTTCATTAAAAGATCCTGCAGTAACCAGAGCTAGAGGGGCTATTCCTGGCGAGATTCTATAGAAAAACTCACTTTGATATGAACACTATATTGTTCATTTTACCGATTCTTTCTTCCTAGTTTTCATCAATATTCTTCGCCATCTTGTTAGTATTAAAATACATTTCCAAAACTTTAATTCTGTTTACTGTTGTGAATGGGAGATCTGGCTCTTATTTCGTAGTTCCATCAGTAAAGCTTTGTTTTCTGAGCCAGCCAAAACTTTCAAAGGATGACAAGATTTCTAACGACTTAAACAGATCATGTCTGTCTTTGAGAAACAATGTTGTGTCATCTGCTGTTTATTTTATCTTAATACCAGAGTTTCCATTCCAAGAATGTAAAGGAACTTCGATGCCAGCAATCGAACTATTTTTTTTCTTAATGTCTAGTTAGCTCAACGGCTAGCACAAAGGCTTATGGTGAGAACGGGCAACCTTGTCTTATTCCGCAGTTCACATCAAAAGGCTCGGAAATCCAACCTCCTTGATTTAGAGTGGTCATGTTTCCGTTTGTCAAAATAGATACACATTTTAAAAAATCTGGTCCGAAACCATAAACGTCAAACACTTTCAGCAGAAAACTCTTTGATATCGAATCAAATGTTTTTGTATAATAAATAGCAAGCAACAATCCTGCTCCATTAGTTTTATTTAGGTAGTTGATCATGCCATCAATCGATCTTATGGTTGTGCCGATGTTTCTACTTTTGATATGCAGTACCTGATGTTCATTTACTAAGGTAGTGATCTTAAAGTAAAGATTTTAACAAATAATTTGTAACCATTGTTAGTTAACGTGACTGGTCTCCAGTTGTTTCGTTTCAATTTGTCTCTATCTAAATCCTTTTCCTTATGTTATAGAAATATTACACCATATCTTTGAGAATATGATAGTTTACCAACGTGGAAAAAGGCTCTATGAACGACTGAGTAAGTGTTTTACATATTTTGTCAAAAAAAATTAAAAACTCTATTGTCAGTCCGTTACTGCTGGAGGCAGATCAATTTCTCAAATACTTCAGAGCGCGCGTCATTTCTTCCACTGTCACCATGCTCTCACATGGAACAGCTTCGTTGGTGTCTTGTCTAAGGAAAGTTTTCATTTGCCATAAATGTACTTGTGGCCACACTAACATATTTTTCTACAGTTTCTTGATTATATAGCTTTCTAAAGAATGAGATTAGGTCTTCCAAAATTTCTGTCTGATCTGTAATGATCTCACCTGAACCATTACTTAACCTTGTTATTATTTTCTTCTTTCTTCTAGCCTTTTCAAGATTGCATTAATATTTTGTATTCCTTTCACCTTCTTCAATCCATTTCATTCTCGCTCTAATTTGTGCTCTTCTCGTTCTGTCAACCTACAACAACTCTTTTTCTTGTTTTAAACTAACATATTGTTTATGTACCCATACATCAGAGGGAATTGCTGGCTAGTGCCTTTTCATTTTCTACAAGCTGTGCGTTCAGTCAATACCCACGATTTCTTCTTTTGCATGCAAGTGATTTTCCATACTCAGTACAAAAAGTACGAATTTCAACTTTACATAGATCCCACCTACGTATGTAAGAAATATCATCGATAGCATCATTGAGATGCTTCTCTAATAAATTGTTCATCTCTGCAACAAACTTGGTATCTTTTAAAAAGTTATTGTTAATTTCCAGTATCCTGGACCTCTTTCAAAATTGCTGTTGTTCAATTCCGCTATGCGAGATCTGTGATCTGAATGCACAACCGTCGTGAGTTCACACCAAAACACACACAGGGTAGCATTTACTCTGAGATAAAACAGTAACCCAAACGTCGAGCAATAAAAGGGTGGGGTTTTTTTTTGTTTTTTTTTTGTTTTTTTTTGTTTTGGGTTTTTTTTGTTTGTTTTTTTTTTTTTTTTTTTTTATGAACACAAATTGTATTGACATCTAAAGTTAAATCGAGGTTTCTTTTCAACTTTTAAAAAAAAAATAATTTTCCAAAAGCAAAAAACAATAACCAGACGCTTGTACAGGACAAACGAAAACATAGTTTCAGAACAGTTACATATAGTTATTAGACACTTAATAGGTGATGGACAAAAGAAGGCACATCTATTATGAAACAGAGGTAATAATAGAAACTATTACCAAATGGCATAACATAACTTTTTCTTTTTATACGTGAGCCTATGATCTTTTTATGGAATAAATGTCCCATTCTCTAAGACTAATATAAAACGAGCAACTAATCTTGTTTGGTTGTGCAGAAATGTAATAACAGACAAGCCTTTAGATTTCATACTACTATTTGCCAAATTTTTCATATATAAAAGCAAGTTACACAATTTGAACCCCACAATGCCTAGTTTCATCAATAGTTTAAGAATAAGGGTAAGAACAGAAAAATATTTAGCAGCATCTGTAGGGAAAACCCATGAATTCGAGCTAACATGAAAAAAATATATGCCTTTATTTATGTAATCTAAGCCTTATGTGTGTAGACATCATGTTGCCAGAGCGGACAGTGGGGTGGGATAAACTCTCCATTGCGAAATGAAATTGTCCATCCATAGGCTCACGTATAAAAAAAAAGGGGGGTTATTTTTACTTCAAGAGAAATCTTTTTCTTCATTATAAAAAACGCTCCAGATGTCTGTCAAGTTTAATTTTCTTACTGCATTGTTGAACCCTCTAACTTCTGACTCATGATAAAATTGACCCGAAAAAATATCAGGAAAGCATTTAAAATACATCTTCTAAAAACGCACCAGAAACTTCGTTAAAAATCTTTCTTCTGTAAAATCTTAAATCAGATGAAAAATGTTAATCTCTTTCAGAAACTCAAAGATCACGTCAGGTGGGACATCTCTGAACAGGGTTTTCATGACCCGGCTGTAAAGTGTTTATGTCTCACATCGTGCAAGTCCCCAACAATCTAAAAGAATATGTTTCACTGTGAATGGAACATGACATGGAATACACCACGGAGCTTCTTCACCTTTTAAAAGATAAGAATGGGTATAAAACGAGTGGCCTGTGTGCAAGCGGCACAGGACTGTTTCTTCTTTAAGGCCGCCTCTGGAACATGGTAAAAACTCTCGTTTAGGTTTGGACGGATTTTAAATAGTTTGTTATCCGTCTGCAAGGTCCATTCCTCTTGCCAGAGGTCTTTGACACAGGCCTGTGTTTTTGGGGTTTCAGATCAGTGTGAGGAACAGTAAACCTGATCAACTTTTGCCTTGTGGCATTCTTGGCAAGCTGGTCAACCATCTCATTGCCTCGAATGCCCACATGGCTGGGAACCCAAGCAAAACACTACGTTGTGTCCGTTTGATTTTAGGGAGATGTACAGTTCAAAAACTTTCAGAAGCTGAGGGTGCTTAAGATTACGGCCGGCAATGGCCTCCAAGCAGAAAAGAGTCTGAAAAAAATAAGGAAATCTTTCTGTTTCGATTTGGAGATCATCTGAAGTGCCAGGACCAAGGCTGTCAGCTCAGCAGTGTAGATGGAGCTGTCGGTGGAATGTGGATCTACTGCTCTGAGGGGGGATCTACTGCACAAAACACAGCAGAGGCAAACTCCCTCCTCAGATTTGGAACCGTCAGTGAAAATTCTTTTGAAAGATGGAAACTTGGAACACAGTTCAGCAAAAAAGAGACTTGTATGCCAAGGAACTAGTGGAATCTTTCCGGGTGAGGCTAAATCAAACCGGATCTCTGGTGTGAAGAAAGTCCATGGAGGTTCGTCAGGAAACTTGGAGAAATCATTAACTACTCCAAGGTCTATACCGGCTTTGTTCAGATGGGGAAGAATACGAATCCCCAAGGGTGGAATGGGACTGGGATGGTCATCGAATTTTCATTTGGAATTTGGGGTCGAAAACACAGTCATATGCATGGTTTTGAATTTCAGACGAGAGGACAGTAATTCAAGGCAAGTTTTAGTCGGCGATTTGAGAGGGATAGTTCTCCTGCCTCGGCATACAAGCTTTAAACAGGAGTGGTGCGGAACGCACCCAGACACAATCGAAGCCCTTGACGGTGGATAGGGTCTACACTTTTCAGGTAGGACGGTCTGGCAGAGCCATACACTACATACCCATAGTCCAGTTTAGAGCGGATCAGAGCCCTGTAAAGATGGAGGGGAGCTTTCCTGTCAGCGCCCCAATCTGTGTGCACCACAACTCGCAGAAT
>JADBJO010003760.1:152500-153636 GCA_016801955.1 Conus betulinus
AGGGAGGAGTGTGATGGAGTGTGTGGGTGTGTGTGTGTGTGTTGTGTGAGAGAGAGAGAGAGAGAGAGAGAGAGAGAGAGAGAGAGAGAGAGATGGCAGGGTGCGTGGTGGTGGAGATAGTAACATAACATACCTCGCTTGAACAAACCATTTGCAGAAGCTGATTGTCAATGTCCTCATGTTTCGCCTTCCTATTCTTTTGTGTAGCTGCGGGTCAGTTGTACTGCCCAAGAACGGATTTTTGTATTTGTCCCTTTGTTTTACAATGTTGCACAGAGTAGCAAGAGGAATCTGAAATTCTTCAGCAATCAACGTCTTTTCTTTTTCGGGTTTCTCTACACAGCATCCAAATTTCGATTTTCAAACACCTCTCGTAATCAAGCGCCTGCGTTTTGTCTAGCTTACATCCGGATATCCCATCTCTTAGGCGACATCAAAAGGCCCACATCCTGTCCCGCCAATTCCTGTGACCTGCATCGTGGAATCTTGTTTTTTTTTTTCTTGTTGTTGTTGTTTTTTAAATATATGTATGTGTAGGCCAACCGAGAAAATCTTTCGACAGCCGAGACTTTCTTACATCCGAGGAAAAGTTTCGCCAGGGCCAGCTAAACCTGTTTCTTACAAGCGAGTTTTTCTTACAACCGAGTTTCTTACATCCGAGATATTTCAAGTAACGATAAAGAATCCTCTCAGCAGAGGAAAACCATTTGATTTCTTATAGCCGAGTTTTCTTATAACCGAGTTTCTTATAACCGGATTCTAATGCATAACTGCCACTTAGCAGCAGAATTAACTTCACTTGCAGATATTGAATGCTTATCTTCCCCTATTTCTTCATCGTAAGACATAAGAGAAAGTTTTGTTTTATAATTGAATATTTTGCAGTCTTGCAACACAAGCTGCTCTGTAAGTGCTGGAATAGTGCTCGGTACTTGTCCTTGGAACTTTTCTGGATAGCATCTCTAAACACCGAAAAGGCAGAGGATTTCAGTTCCACTTTCCCGTCATAAGGGAGGAACAATTCGGTTTCGCCATATGGTAGGAATGAACCAGTAATTAAAAAATACTGAGTTATGGCAACGACCCATTGGAGACGTGTTTAGTCCTTGCCTTTGGCACGACCTATTACGCTTGCC
>JADBJO010003760.1:158346-205846 GCA_016801955.1 Conus betulinus
ACCTATGCGGACGCATAAATTAACTGGTGCTCACGGACGCCTACACGGATGCATAAATTATCCCGTGCCGATTAGGTTCAAACAATTCCCGAGGCGATTGGTGACTAGACTAAATCCCCCCCCCTCTCACCCCTGATGGGTGAATGACAGGTTGTCAAAATTTGATTCGGCATGTGAGAGATTCATATACCAGGCACACACAGGCGCAACTTCACTGACCCTCTCAGGACTGCCTGTAGTCAAGAACAGAGGAAGACAAAGAGACGCTTAGGGAAGGCCTAGTACTCCTTGACCTCCAGTCATTCACTGTTCATTCCCAGGAAAAGTGAGTTGGGAACTCTGTTTTACATTTTTTGAATCTATGTATTGATTTTATGTATGCTGTGTGTGTTACATTGTAACTTTGTACAAATGCTTAGCAACATTTATCAAACTGATGAATGATTATTCTGTGTAGTAGTTTGCTTGCCATCATAGGGCAAAAGCTCTCTCCCAGTGGTTTTGATTCTTTGTTAACAATCTGACCACTATTCTTTGTGTGCACCTTGACTTTTGCCAGTATGCAATTCTGTCTGTTGTTAAGATAATATTCAATGATTAATTTTGATCAGGAAAACAGTATGCCTGTGCTAGGTAAAAAACTGCTACTCTGATTTATAAATACTGGTGATTATTGGAATGATTTGTAGTGTATGACTTTAAGTCTACACCACATGTGTACTTGGACTAAGTATAGCCCAAGTCAGTGTGATTTAATTCATATGAAACATGGAAGAGTTGTTTAACTAAAACTGTAACATTGTATTACTGTCTCCTACCCTTTTGTAAGCTTAACTTAGCCTTTAAACAAAAGTGGAGATTTATAGTTATAGCAGAAACTCTACCATAGAGAAACTTTGCTGGCTGAGTCTCACACACCCCCTCTGAAAGAAAGAGGAAAAGGGTAAATGTGGGCACTCGACAAACCAGCCATCAGATTCTCATCTACAGATCAAGTTCTCTTTATCGCAGAACTGGGATCCTGGTCACGCTACACATTGCGGTTGAACCAGAAGCTGGGGACTTCGCGGGGGGGAAATGCCAGACAGGGCGACACCAGACAAGACCAATCTACACCAGTGGGGCAGTCACCAGCCACAGGAGAGATCAACTATTCTCTCTGAAGCAAAGCTAAGTTTGCTTACCACCTGGACTCAAACCCATCAGACCCTTTACCCTCACTTTATGATGAAACAGTGAGAACTGTCTATGAGTACCACTCTGGCTACAATACTGGGTATTAGCAAGCGGGGTGGATGTATAATAACCATATACATTCAGTGTAACTTAGACAGAACCCCTGTATGCCAACTTAAAGCACAGCTGCACAGAGTGCAAGCGAGTAAAGTAGGAGTGAGGAAGGACCCCTCATTGTGGTAGTCCAATGAGAACTGAAAACACAGTCTATGGAAGTGACATGCCATTTCTTATCTATGTGTAAGTAATAAAAGTTGATGTGTGAAAGTGCACTTAACTTGTGTCAGTTCCCTGTTGTTCAATCGAATGTTGAATGTTTGAACTTCTCTCTTCAATTCTGTCTCTCGGAGCTATAAGTACTTGTAATTAAGAGTACAGGCCTAAGGAAAATTATCTCAATAGTTGGGGGATGGTCTGGCCCATGCTCACAGCCATTTGCTTTGTCAGAACACTATTCAGTTCAGTGTTTTATTGACTTTATTCCGATTGTTTTTCCATTCACTATGACGTCACCACCAAGCACTTTACGTACTCGACCTTGCCGTACATTTACCACAGATCAAGTGCTGGGAATATGAATAGACAGTTGGTTGTTCCTAATACAGATGAAGAAGACCCAGACAGCCACGAGTAAAGAACGATAGTGAGGGCTTGACCGAATTATTCCAACGTGAAGCGGGACCGTTGCCAACTTGTTATGAGAGGCTGATAAGACGCCCACTTACTACCCCTACGCGCGTGTGCCCCAGTGTTTTGCGTTGAGCCAGCCAGCACTGACTGACTGTTCACTAACTCTATGTGAGGGAGCCAACTAAGACTTTAGGCAACGAACTTCACACACACGCTGTGGGCCCACTCTCGCTGGTCGAGGTTGAAGGGGGCGTGGCCAACTGACACGTGAGAGGCGAGTATCACAGACGTCTTTCGAGTGGGTGTACAGCTGATTATATAGATCAACTGAATGACAAGGGTTCAGAGACCAACAGGCACATGAATGACTTTGTGTGTTCAAAAAAAAAATATATATATATTACTGTTGAGAGTGAAAGGGTGTGTGTGTGTGTGTGTGTGTGTGTGTGTGTGTGTGTGTGTGTGTGTGTGTGTTTTCTTTCTTGTGTGTGTGTGTGTGTTAGGCATTCCCTTTTTCTTTCTTACATGTGTACCAGTTAGGCATAAGTGTGTGTGTGTGTGTGTGTGTGTGTGTGTGTGTGTGTGTGTTCCCTGCTATTGGAGTTGTAGTTGTATTTGTGGCTGTTTCATGCACTTTTCTGTTGGAAATACCATACTTTCTGGTCTTCAGTTGTGAGTGGAGTATTTTTCCTCCATTGTTGAGTTTGTTGGCATTCTTTTTTTATTTTTTACGCTTAGAAGAAACATAACATTCTTTTTTTATTTTGCTTTTTTTTTTTGCACTTGAAATCACTAAAAAATTGAAATTGTTGTTGACTTACCATTACTAACATGTTATGATATAATAAAAGTACAGTGTATCTCCTCCATTTTACAAAAAAAATAGCATGAGAATTGGTTGTTTAGTTCCAGAGATATCCGCGTTTCACAGGTCTTCCAAAAAGAAGTCTCAAATTCTGTTGCCCTTCATGCTCTGCTCTCAACCCTCTGTTTTGATTTCCTCTCCATGTTCATGCCTGTAATAAGTTGTGTGGCAAAGTCATTGATACCGTCTCGTTTATATGGACCATGGTTGGATGGATGTGGTAGAACTGGCAAAAGTTCACAGTTGTTTATATAGACCATGGTTGGATGGATGTGGTAGAACTGGCAAGAGTTCACAGTGGTTTATGTATGCCATGATTGAATGGATGTGGTAGAACTGGCAAGAGTTCACAGTGGTTTATATTGGCTGTGGTTGGGTGGATGTGGTAGAACTGGCTAGAGTTCACAGTGGTTTACATGGACCGTGGTTGGATGGATGTAGCAGAACTGGCCAGAGTTCACAGTTGTCAGCAGCAGGCAGCTGCTGGCTCAGAGTAGGTACCACTTACCACCACCAGTTTGACTCAACAATGGATTGTCTCCCTTGATAATTTTCCTCATGTCAACCTGATATTGATCATTTCCTGTGGACTTCAGGTACTGGAGCCCAGATTAACATTAAGATTAAAATTATAGTCCCCGTCAACAGCATTGGTTATCTCAGGACTGTCACCACGTTTTCAAACTACCATGTATATATGTTAAAAAAAAGATTAAAAGCAAACCTTACCCAATCCATTAAAAACAGATTAAAAGAACCAATCCTAGGATTAAAAACCAACACGCTGAAATAAGATAAGACAATGTTGCCCAAAGCCCAGCCGACCGCAAAGGGCCACACCAGGGCCGTCACCATGTTAAAATCAACTCACAAGTCAGTCATTCACACAATTCTTTACAATACATTCAAAAGCCCATCCAAAAGTTTGTTAAAAATCTTTCCACTGTAAAATCTCTGATCCGATGAAAATGTTAATCTCTTTCAAGAACTCAAAGATCGTGTCAGGCAGAACGTCTCTGAACAAGGTTTTCATGGAATCTGCTGTAAAATGTTTGTGTCTCACATAGTGCAAGTCCCAACACTCTAAAAGAATATGTTTCACTGTGAATGGAACATGACATGGAATACACCACGGAGCTTCTTCACCTTTTAAAAGATAAGAATAGGTATAAAACGAGTGGCCTGTGTGCAAGCGGCACAGGACTGTTTCTTCGTTAAGGCCGCCTCTGGAACATGGTAAAAACTCATTTAGGTTTTGGAAGGATGCCTGTATGTTGGTAATTTGTCATTTAGACAACTCAAGTCCAGTTCATTAAAGACCTCTTCCAGCATGAGACCCCAAGGTGAGGAATATGAGCTACCCGAAAGGGGGGAATGCCCGTTGAAGTCTCCCAAAATGAAAAAAGGACGCGGAAGCTATCTATAAGATCAATGACTTGTTGCTTGGATACCAGGAGGAGGACAATAAATTGAACAGACAGTTATTGTTTTATTGAAAGAAATCCTGGCCGCAACAGCTTGTAATGGGGTATTTAAGTTAACTTGGCTGAATAATAAAGATCTGTGAATAAGGAGGGAAACACCCAGTGACACCATGGCCAGTATCTGTTGGTAAAGCAGGAAAACCTACTGAACTAAAGCCTTCCAATGAAAAATGTTTTCCTGGTCTCAACAATGTTTCCTGCAGCACAACAACACTAGGTTTGAGGCCAGAACACAACCGCTGGAGTTCCTCATATTGGGCATTAATGCCTCATATTCCACTGAATAAGGGCCATGACAATAAAAAAGAAAAAAAGAAAATTACTCCATATCATTTGCCCCATCACCTTCTATCTTCAAAGGAGAAAGGCAATTAAAAGAAGGCGATGGAGATACCACCTTCTTGGCTGACGAAGGACGATACTTATTTCCATCCCCAGATGGACGAGGTGGAAGAGGAGGCTTCATCAGAGGTCGACTTCTAGAGTGTTCCCCAGACAAAGAGGCTACCTGTGCAGCCTTCCCAGAGGATCTGGGATTGGAGGAAGGGGGCTCAGACCCTCGAGCAGTCCGGGGGGAGGTGGATATTGAGCCTCCACCCAAGGCACTGTTTGAATTTTGTTTTCTTTTTCCACTTTCGTTCTGTGCATGTTGAGGCTCCTGTTGTGTCTGCCGATCATGATGCTGATGAGCCAGCCTGAAGTTGAACAGTCTCAGTCTGAACACCCACACTGACCATGCTCCCCTTGACGACATCAGCATATGACTTGCTGAGGGAGGACTGTCTATACTCCACAAAGTTTCCGTGCCTCAAAGAACGAGATTCGATTTTCTGTGCGTACCCTCTGGATCTCAGACTCGGTGCGCCAGACTGGACAGTCCTTTGAGAAAGCAGGATGGTTGCCTTTACAGGTTATGCAACAGGGCGGATAATCACATGGACCTTCATGCACTGGTTTTGAGCACTTGCCACACGCCTCCTGTTCTGTACACTGGTCCTTAATGTGTCCATACTTCTGACATTTGAAGTATCGCAAAGGTGAAGAAATGTACATGGCGACGGGAACCCTCAAATATCCGACCTTCATAAACACGGGGAGAGTTGGCGTACAGAAAGTTAGGAAAAAAGTATTTGTTGGCACACGGTCTTGGTCTTTTCGTGCTAAAACCCGGTGGACATGGGTCACACCCTGGAAACCAGTTCCGTCTTTATCTCTAACTCCGAAACGCCTCTCAAATCACGGCACCTGATGACACCCTTGCTTGAGTTCAATGTTTTGTGAGGTGTCACTCTGATTGGCCTGTCAATCAATGTCGTCGACTTGAGAAGCAACTCAGAATGCTTTTGTTTTGCACATTCTATCAAAAAAGAACCATTTCTCAGCCGTTTCATCGATTTGGGTACACCGGAGAGTCCTTCTACTCCTCTCGAAATTGCAAAAGGACTCAATCCATTCACCCCCACAGAGTGGGCGAGCTTCGTCTACACCCTCCATCACCAACCAACAAGGCAAAAATCCTGATACTGTCCTTATTTCATCATCCAAGTCCGAGTCCAAGTTTGATTCCTAGGAACAATTTCTTTTCCTTTTTTTTGTTGGGTGTGAGCCATGGTTTGAGTTTGTATAGTTCATCCCTGCCTACCCAACCACCCACAAGGGGCCAGGGTCAAGGGGGAAACCAACTCTTGACCCCCTTCCAGGTTTCAGCAGGGATATGCACCAGATAGAACGTAACTAACCTATTCCACCAAGATCATGACACACCGCCGGGGACAGACGGTGAACACTTACAAGGTTTCCAAGGCCAGCCAAGAACTCCCCAGTTTGACCCAACCTCATGTAGAGGCAGCCGACTGACATACACGGGCCAATGTATGCCACCTGTCCTAGAGGAGGTCCGAGCCAAAGTGTGTGTTGAGAGAACAGCAGGCTCTCTCAATCACCAGGATCTCATTCCCCCCCCCCCCCCCCCCCCCTTACAGTAACAGGATGCACCGCACGGCAAACACGGTGGGTCTGAAGAAGACCGCGCAGAGAAAAGGAGAGTGTGTTCCAAAGAAGGCTTGTAAGTATAGATTAAAGTACAGATTAAAGAGCCGGGTAGATAGAAACTAGACGAAACAGAGGCTGCAGTTTCTGTGGGGAGACTTTACGGGGGGGGAAAAAGAGATAGTAAAAGACACGGTAGGCAGAAAAATAGGAAAGATAGGAAAAAGGGGTGGGCTCAGGTTAGTCGAGAAACACCCCCGCCACGAGAAGGCCGGTCCATGGGGGCGCTGGGGCCAAGACTGGTCAAGCCTGTGTGTAGCTGTGTGTATGGTGCCGTGACTACTACATTGACATGTGAACGCTGCCACGGAGTGATCAAAAGATAAGATGCTTGCAAAGAAACAAAGAAAATCATGAAGCCCAAGTAAAAACAAAATGTAAAGAGCAGCAATGGACACATCAAAATTTATTAGTCTTATTTTGAACCCAAATAAAAAGAAAATGTGAAATGCAGCATTGGACACAAACATTTTTTCAGTCTTGTTTATATTTATTACACATATTTTCCATGCAAATCTGATGACAACAGACAGTGAGGTGAACTAACAGCTGATGACAACAGACAGTGAGGTGATATTAACAGCTGATGACAACAGACAGCGAGGTGATATTAACAGCTGATGACAACAGACAGTGAGGTGATATTAACAGCTGATGACAACAGACAGTGAGGTGAAGCTAACAGCTGATGACAACAGACAGTGAGGTGATATTAACAGCTGATGACAACAGACAGTGAGGTGATATTAACAGCTGATGACAACAGACAGTGAGGTGATATTAACAGCTGATGACAACAGACAGTGAGGTGATATTAACAGCTGATGACAACAGACAGTGAGGTGAACTAACAGCTGATGACAACAGACAGTGAGGTGAAGCTAACAGCTGATGACAACAGACAGTGAGGTGAAGCTAACAGCTGATGACAACAGACAGTGAGGTGAAGCTAACAGCTGATGACAACAGACAGTGAGGTGAACTAACAGCTGATGACAACAGACAGTGAGAGGTGAAGCTAACAGCTGATGACAACAGACAGTGAGGTGATATTAACAGCTGATGACAACAGACAGTGAGGTGATATTAACAGCTGATGACAACAGACAGTGAGGTGATATCAACAGCTGATGACAACAGACAGTGAGGTGAAGCTAACAGCTGATGACAACAGACAGTGAGGTGAACTAACAGCTGATGACAACAGACAGTGAGGTGAAGCTAACAGCTGATGACAACAGACAGTGAGGTGATATTAACAGCTGATGACAACAGACAGTGAGGTGATATCAACAGCTGATGACAACAGACAGTGAGGTGAAGCTAACAGCTGATGACAACAGACAGTGAGGTGATATTAACAGCTGATGACAACAGACAGTGAGGTGAAGCTAACAGCTGATGACAACAGACAGTGAGGTGAATTAACAGCTGATGACAACAGACAGTGAGGTGATATCAACAGCTGATGACAACAGACAGTGAGGTGATATTAACAGCTGATGACAACAGACAGTGAGGTGATATTAACAGCTGATGACAACAGACAGTGAGGTGATATCAACAGCCAATGACAACACACAGTGAGGTGAAGCTAGCAGCTGTTGACAACTGACAGTGAGGTGATATTAACAGCTAATGACAACAGACAGTGAGGTGATATTAACCCCTTGACTGCCACTATTTTGTATCAGTTTTGTACTTCTGTGTGCCGGAGCAAAATTTGACTTTTTGCGGTAGGTTCACTAATTTAATCAGTGCTCATTCATTTGTGGAGATATCTCTTAGATTTTTGGCATGTTTTCTTCTTATACAAAGGGCTATAATATCTGCAAATAATATTTGATTTAACTCATTCTGAGTATTATAAATAATCTCATAATTCAACTTTTTTTTTTTTAATTATATTTTGAAAGCATACAAAACCCCACAGCAGCAAAACAAAAAACATACAAACCCCAGCAAAAAGTGGTTTTAGTGTTTACTGAACACCTGTGTAAATATTTGGTAGTGAATTTACAACCCACAGTTGTTGTTTTATATGATAAATTCATGCATTTCTGGGGTACAGTACAATCCTGGTATCAAGGGACACAATTTTGTTTTCTTAGGTAGGTTCACTGATATGCTCACTGCTCTTTCAATTCTTGACATATATCTTAGATACTTGGGAAATTTTCTTGTTACATCCTTGGCTACAGCCAGATGTCACAATAGTTTGATTTTGTTTGTAATGAGTAGACAAAAATATATACAATGATGAATGTTTGTTTGAAAACCAGACACTTTCAGAACATAAACAAAACTATAGCACTAAAATCACAAATGAAATACCACAAAAACTGGTGTTAGTATCCTTTGAACTTCTGGACAAACATCTGTATTCACAATAAAGCTTGACAATGCATAAAATGTTTGGCAACCCATATCATAGGGGCACTCCAGCCCAGGTAACGCGCGGGAAAGAAGATGGGAATTGCACATTATCCACAGCATCAGTCCACATCTTGCAAGCCTCTTGGGAATTGGTCTTGTTTAGCAGAGATGAACTAACAACAACAACACAAAGTGTAACTTCCAATTATTCTGTCATTTCTTTCACACATGTGGTTTGGTTCACTCATGAACTAAGTGTGTGATTGATAAAAAGCCATTACCACAGAAGGTAATAAATAAAACATTGCAAAACCAACCACACCACAAAAAAAAAAAAAAAAAAAAACCCAGACTGCTAAAGAAAGGACTGAGCTACAAAAGGCCACACCACAGATGATGAAAGCATACTAACAACTGAAAAATACACAGGTGTCGTAGAGAATACACCACACCAAAGAACCTATGGACAGAAGGATCAGGATCCCACACTACTGCCAGTAAATGCCAGTTATAGTTGACTGACACACATTTGGGTACACACACACACACACACTGTGCACAAGCACCATATTCAAAAGCACACACACACACACACACACACACACACACACACGTGTACACACACACACACACACACACACACACACACACACAGAGCACAACATGCAAAAGCACACACACACACACACACACACCATGCACAAACACTACACTACACACACACACACACACACACACACACACACACACACACACACACACACACAAACGTATACCCCACACCAATGCACAAGCACTGCTCTCTCTCTCTCTCACCATGCACGAACACCCCCCCCCCCCCACACACACACACACACACACACAACAACTCAATGAAATCCATAGGCTTGAAATTGTCAATGTTCACCTTGATACCTGGATCACCCGTGAAAGAAAGGTGGAGATTTGGGCGATCAGCACTGGCCTCTGTCCATTCTGAAACAAGTTCAGACTGACGAGTGCCACACCCTCTTCCTCTGCCACGCCCTCTCACACCGGACCCTCACCATTGTCCTGAACCCCCTCTCCTTCCTCGACTCTCCTCCCGACCTCTCACAAAAGGAGGGATGGGGGGCAGTCGCCGTAGACGGAATCGGCTCGTCACTCTTTGAATTGGGCCCACTTGCGCCGGTATCATTTCGGTCTGAAGTCGGGGATCACCTTCGTCATCAACACCAAATCTCCGATAGCAAAGGGTGGTGTTGATTGTGATCGCTTTATTCCTCCTCCGAATCGCTTCGTTCCACTTCTCTGAAGTCTTCGTCATCGCTTTCACAGTTTCAGATAACTCCATGAAGCACTTCAAGAGCATTAGATCGTTTGAAAACGGCACACGCCTGATCGAACTGCCTGCTCGACTCGCCATCTTGAACCGAGAATGACTCCGTCGAACTTTGCCGAAGTTATCATCTGAGCGGACGAAAGCCAGTCAGTCAGCGACCCGCGAAAGGGAAGAAAGCATCCTTTAGGGTCCCTACTACCGTTTAAACCATTTTTTTCTCCTTGCCTCCCTTCTTTAAATCGCCAAATTTTGATGATGAAATTACCTCGAATGCCGTTCGTGCAAGGCACACAGCTTTCCCGAAACCACCACGAACGCCGTTCATGCAAGGGCAGTCAACAGGTTAACAGCTGCTGACAACAGACAGTGAGGTGATATTAACAGCTGATGACAACAGACAGCGAGGTGATATTAACAGCTGTTGACAACAGACAGCGAGGTGATAATAACAGCTGCTGACAACAGACAGTGAGGTGATATTAACAGCTGATGACAACAGACAGTGAGGTGATATTAACAGCTGATGACAACAAACAGTGAAGTGATATCAACTCTCTTCACAAGCGCGCGCCCGCTAGCGCCCGACCAGAAATCACACAGCCAAAAGGTTGGCGCCTGCCACCGCCCAGTAAAACACGTGGCAACAATGGGCGCCGCCATGTTTCTCGTAGAAAAGCAAGTCTCGTGAGAATGTGACTTCCTTCCTTCTTCCTGTAGCCATTTACTTCCGTTTGCAAAAAAAACGCGAGTCGATATGTGCCGTGGTTCTCGAGTTATGAATTTTTTTTTAATTTTTTGGTCGAAATGCCGTTTTTTCACCATGGCTAACCTTGATTTCTGCCGTTCTATAATGAGATTTAGTGATGAAGATACTGTGATTTGTAGTTTACGGCATAAGACTTAGTGAAAGTGCTGGGTGATGAAGCTTAGAGTGACCTAGATTTCGACTGGGATGAAATCGAGATATGATGAACAACGATTCAGAAGAAAGTTCTGAAGATGAAGATTTTTTTTTTCCCCTGAGTAAATGGCTCATGTGACATCTTCAAACTTACAATATAGCAACATATATATTCGTAGGAATTTTTAAAATTATTTTCATTTCATTATTTCCTTTCCTGTGTTTTAAATTAATTTTTAAATTGGGAAACCGTGTTCAAATTACGGAGTTACCTATCTTGCCGATGGTTTTCGGCGTAACTAAGCTCGGGTAAGTGCATACTGAAGAGGGTTAACAGCTGATGACAACAGACAGTGAGGTGAAGCTAACAGCTGATGACAACAGACAGTGAGGTGAAGCTAACAACTGATGACAACAGACAGTGAGGTGAAGCTAACAGCTGATGACAACAGACAGTGAGGTGATATTAACAGCTGATGACAACAGACAGCGAGGCAAAGCTAACAACTGATGACAACAGACAGTGAGGTGAAGCTAACAGCTGATGACAACAGACAGTGAGGTGATATCAACAGCTGATGACAACAGACAGTGAGGTGATATTAACAGCTGATGACAACAGACAGCGAGGTGAACTAACAGCTGATGACAACAGACAGTGAGGTGAAACTAACAGCTGATGACAACAGACAGTGAGGTGATATTAACAGCTGCTGACAACAGACAGTGAGGTGATATTAACAGCTGATGACAACAGACAGTGAGGTGATATTAACAGCTACTGACAACAGACAGTGAGGTGATATTAACAGCTGATGACAACAGACAGTGAGGTGAAGCTAACAGCTGATGACAACAGACAGTGAGGTGAAGCTAACAGCTGATGACAACAGACAGCGAGGTGATATTAACAGCTGATGACAACAGACAGTGAGGTGAACTAACAGCTGCTGACAACAGACAGTGAGGTGATATTAACAGCTGATGACAACAGACAGTGAGGCAAAGCTAACAACTGATGACAACAGACAGTGAGGTGAAGCTAACAGCTGATGACACACAGACAGTGAGGTGATATTAACAGCTGCTGACAACAGACAGTGAGGTGATATTAACAGCTGATGACAACAGACAGTGAGGTGATATTAACAGCTGCTGACAACAGACAGTGAGGTGATATTAACAGCTGATGACAACAGACAGTGAGGTGATATTAACAGCTGATGACAACAGACAGTGAGGTGATATCAACAGCTGATGACAACAGACAGTGAGGTGAACTAACAGCTGATGACAACAGACAGTGAGGTGAAGCTAACAGCTGATGACAACAGACAGTGAGGTGATATTAACAGCTGATGACAACAGACAGCGAGGTGATATTAACAGCTGATGACAACAGACACAGTGAGGTGATATTAACAGCTGATGACAACAGACAGTGAGGTGAACTAACAGCTGCTGACAACTGTGCATTTCCCCCACATTGTGGTCAGAACAGTGTGAACCACATGAACTGTTCATTTCCTCCATCATGGTGGTCAGAACAGTCTGTGAACCACATGAACTGTGTATATCCCACATAGTGGTTAGAACAGTCTGTGAACCACATGAACTGTACATTTCCTCCATCGTGGTCAGAACAGTCTGTGAACCACATGAACTGTACATATCCCACATCTGATCAAAACAGATCTGCAACACCCTCCTCTAAAAACCGTTTGTATATGGCCATGAAACGGGCCACGAAAGCCTCCAAGTGGTAAAATGGCCTTCTGACCACTCTGCATACGATGTTCAAAGTGGGCGGCACTGTGCACCACCTCCACCTTCAGCTCTCCGTCACAGTTCATCAACAGCTCCTGCAGCAGTCCCTGCACACACAGATCAGTCATCAAGGCACACTGTCATTCCTCACTCACCCATCATCAGGAAACACTGTCATTCCTAACATATCCATCTTAAAAACACCGTCATCCTTCCCACAGGGGTGGGAGCAGAAAATCATAGCTATATTGAAAAGGGGGGGGGGGGGGGGGGGGGCTGTGTTAGGTCCCTGGTGGGGTGCAGGGGCAGTGCCCTGCTGGAGGGGCGCTGCTCCCCAGATGCTGAAGAAAATTTGTCTTGCCAAGACACTTTTGTGGCCTCTCCTTCAAAACAAAGTTAACTTCTATACAAAAAGATTCCCAAATATGACAAAATATGACTTACGGCTTAAATATCAAACTAAAAATGTCATGCCAAATACTTAGAATACATCTTAAGTTCAGTAAACCATCAAAACAAAACACAATGTAATGTATAAATATTACTCATCAGTGATGCTATTAGAAGATAGAGGCCAAATTTCAATCACTTAAAGTTATAAGTTCAAGAATGAGGATCCTGGGGGGGGGGGGGGGGGGGGGGGGGGGGGGGTTACATGGCTTAAATTCAGCAAAGAGTCAATGTCTGCACTAGCACTGGACTGGAACAAACACAGAGCAAAATCAAAAGCTGCAGTGGGCCAGGTCTTACAATGTAAATCAGTGGATGGTGGCACTGGGGAAAAATTTGCTATACAGAAATCTGTATCAATACTGAAGGTCTCCCACTCCTGTTCACATATCCTTCATCAAGACACACTGTCATTCCTCACACAGCTATACACATCCTAAAACAATTTGGTTTGATTCACATCTACTTTGGGAAAAGATGAAAGGGGGGGTGGGGTGGGGGTTAACCAAACAAAGTTTCAACAATTTAACACACTCCACTCTGATGTCCCCTACTGTGAACTTCCTGTGCACGCTTTCTCTCCGACATCCGCTGTAGTGGATCGTGCATTACCTTATTTTTAGACCCAACATCATGCTGAGTGTTGAAAACTGAAGCCTGCCATGTGACCGTCTCATTATCATACAGCAACCTTTCAACACTGACTTAATTTTACACCAGTCCAGTCCTTTGTTTGGAATCATATCACAATGGCGTCTCAGCCTTCACTACTGGTGTGAGAAGCAGACAGGGAACACATGTTTACAGCTTATGTGAAGCGCTGAACTTATTCAAACTGAAGGATCAGATCTTGAAGACATTGAACATGATGATGACAGCCAATTTAGCCCATCTGCAGAGCATGAAGGTGGTAAGTAAATATGGCGATGTTAAGAGAGTGGGGAGTGGCGAAGACTTTCTCTGGTTCATGACGAGAAACTGGCATGGAGATTTTTTTCTTTTTTCCGTCAATTCCTCCATACACAGGCCAGCAAACACATGGACTGAAGTTGCAAGGCATGACTGACCACACCCCCTTGGATTTTTTCGACCAGATCAGGTCTATGCTTTACGCCAAAGTGTTTACTCATTGTTATTTACTCTCTGTGTGTGTGTGTGTGTGTGTGTGTGTATGCATGTGGTAGTGGCGAGTGTGTGTGTGTGGGAGCGCGTGATACGTGTGTGCCTGTGCATGTGTGTGTGTGTGCGGTGGTGGGTGGTGTGTGTGTGGGTGTGTGCGCGTGAGTGTGATACGTGTGTGCATGTGCATGCGTGTGTGTGTATGTGCGTGTGTGCGAGCGTGCGTGCGGTGGCAGCAGCGTGTGTGTGCGCGCGATTGTGATACGTGTGTGCATGTGCATGAGTGTGTGTGTGCACGGTGGTGGTCTGTGTGTGTGTGCGAACGTGTGATATGTGTGTGCATATGCATGCATGTGCATGTGTGTGTGTGTGTACGACATTATGTACATATATATCTTATGTGTGTGTATTGTGTGTGTGTGTGTGTGTGTGTGCGTGCGTGAGTGTGTGTGTGTTTCTTTTTCAACTCTGTGCATGTACACATGGACAAATATGTTGAACTTGACAAATTCACTTTTTTTTTTACTAATGAAGACTGAGTGAAGCTGAAATTTTGATTATGACGCTGTTGTTTATTTAGACTAAGATTATGATCCTGTTGTTTGTTTTAGGTGTCGTGGGTGTCCAGAAATGGATGGACAAGAAAGCTGTCTGTTTGATCACCATCAAAATGGATCCAGCTGATGTGGGGGAGGTCAACACATGGACAGGATAGGCAGGAAGATGAAGCCCAAAGCTGTCCAGGACTACACAGTCAACATGGAAGGAATGGACCACAGTCACCAGCTCATGGCCAACAGTGTACGACTGGTGTTTGTGTACTGTTGATACTGTTGAAACTTTAAAGCAGTCATCGTATACGCATTGCCAGCATTCTAAATGAGATTTGTATGGAAAAAGCCCTTTTTTCAAAAGACGTATAGGTTCACACCCGTTTATATTTCTAACCTCATGAAAGATACCCCATCTTCTTCCTGTGACTGACATAGTACAGCATAAGCAAGAGCTTTGAAATTATGTACTTTGTTTATGCAGGTACACAGGTATATTATGTGTCAAAATTTCAAGGTGTGTGTAGCCATTATTTTTTTTCTTTTTTTTTTCTAATACTAAACAATTAACCAGTCTTGTGAAAAATGCTGTGCAACAAACTACAAAGTACTCCATCATATTCTGTTGATTTTAGTTCTTTTGCTTAGTAAAGAAACTGTCAAGTAGCTATTTTGTACACTCTTCTGGGTTCTCAAAGTGATTTATGATGAAAATAGGCCTTTTTTCAACAACAGAGAGAATTTCACTAATAAGTCTGTGTAAGTACCTAGAGTTTCACAAAATGTAAAAAAAAAATAACCTCTTCGTCATCCCGCTACAAAAAGAGCATGGTATATGCTTCTGCCTTGAAACTTTGCACTGACACTGTTCAATCACACACACAATCATGTGCCCAAATTTCAAGTATTTTGGTTTAATGATTTTTAGAAAAATGTGTACAAACGCCCAGCATACAGAGGAATGCTGAATTTCATATGGCCAGTATGGAGTGAGTTAAGTTCATTTTGATGTCTTTGAATTGGTAGTTGCAGAAATTGCCATAAATATGGTAGTTGAAGGGTCAACAGGGCTCCAGTACACATGTGCCGGTAGAAGAAAGAATGGCGACAGGTGAGCGACTTCCCCATAAGATTCATCTCTAATGCCAAAATCAACAACAAAAAATGACAAAGCTAGGCATAATGTGCATAGTGTTGCTTTTCATTTGGAAGTCTCATAATGTTCAAATGCAATGACTTACGCTGAAAAACACAATGAAGTTGGAACAGCTAAAGGTCTGTGTGTGTGTGTGTGTATGCTTTCACTTTTGATGATATATTACACAGCATTTCCAGTTCCTTGAGCAGTGTGACAAGATGGATGTGTGGTACAAGGGTCCTCTAGGGGAAGGACTTGGAATAATTTCTCGATGAGAATTATCTTAACATTTTTCACCTACACCCTCTCTCTTACTAGTGGTGGAAGGAGCAACTTTCCAGTAATAGTCATCAAAGAAAATTTTCATTTTGCTCCGGGGACTTGGTAAAATACTGAACAGTGGCTCTGAGATAATTTTCCTTAGGCCTGTACTCTTATAAGTACTTTGTAGCTCCAAGAGACAGAATTGAAGAGAGAAGTTTCAACATTCAACATTTGATTGAACAACAGAGAACTGACACAAGTTAAGTGCAATTTCACACATCAACTTTTATTGCTGACACATAGGTAAGTAATGGCATGTCACTTCAGTTTTTAGTTTTCACTCTCACTGGACTACCACAATGAGGGGCTCTGCCTCACTCCTACTTTACATGCATACGCTCAGTGCTGCCGCTTAAGATGGAATACAGTGGACCTGTCTAAGTTACACTGAATGCATCTGGTTGAGATACAACCACTTCGCTTGCATACACCCAGTGCAGTAGCCAAAGTGGTAATCATAGACAGTTTCTCACTTTTTCATCATAAAGTGAGGGTAAGGATCTGATGGGTTTGAGTCCAGGTGGTAAGCTAACTTAACTTTGCTTCGGAGAAGACAGTTGATCTCTCCTGTGGCTGGTGACCGCCCAACTGATGTAGATTGATTGTTGTCTGTGTAAGGATCTGATGGGTTTGAGTCCAGGTGGTAAGCTAACTTAACTTTGCTTCGGAGAAGACAGTTGATCTCTCCTGTGGCTGGTGACCCGCCCGACTGATGTAGATTGATTGTCTGGTGTCACCCTGGTTTACAGTGAAGCCATGGTGTCTGGTGTTCACCCGGTTTCTGGCGTAACCCCAGCTTCTGGTTCAGCCGCAATGTGTAGCGTGACCAGGATCCCAGTTCTGCGATAAAGAGAACTTGGCTTGTAGGTGAGAATCTGATGGCTGGTTGGTCGAGTGCACACATTTCCCTGGTTTACTTTCAGAAGAGGTGTGAGACTCAGCCAGCAAAGTTTTCTCTATGGTAGAGTTTGTACTATAACTATTAATCTCCACTTTTGTAGGCTCAGTTAAGCTTAGAAAAGGGTAGGAGACAGTAATACAATGTTACACAGTTTCAAACAACTCTTCTTTGTTTCTTATGAATTAAATCACATCGACTTAGTCCAAGTACACATGTGGTGTAGACTTAAAGTCAACACTACAAATCATTCCAACAATCATCAGTGTTTATAAATCAGAGTAGTAGCAGTTTTAACCTAGCACAGGCATACTGTTTTCCTGATCAAAATTAATCATTGAATTATTATCTTAACCCTCTTCAGTATGCACTTACCTGCTTAGTTATGCCGAAAACCATCAGCAAGAAAAGTAACTCTGCAATTTGAACATGGTTATCCAATTTAAAAATTATTTTAAAAGAGAGGAAAGGAAATAATGAAATGAAAATAATTTCAAAAATTCCTACGAATATATATGTTGCTATATCATAAGTTTGAAGAATGTCACATGAGCCATTTAATTGAGAAAAAAAAAATCTTCTTCTTCAGAACTTTCTTCTGAATCGTTGTTCATCATACCTGGAACCTCATCGCAGTCGAAATCTAAGTCATACTAAGCTTCATTACCCAGCACTTTCACTAAGTCTTATGTTGTAAATCCTACAAATCACAGTATCTTCATTATTAAATCTCATTACAGAATGGCAGAAATCAAGGTTAGCCATGGTGAAAAAACAGCATTTCAACCACAAAACTTTAAAAATTCATAACTCGAGAACGACGGCACGTATCAACTCGTGGTTTTTTGCAACAGAAATGGCTACAGGAAGAAGGAAGTCATGTTCTCGCAAGACTTCCTTTTCTATGAGAAACATGGCGGCACCCACTGTTGCCAAGTGTTTATCCGGGCACTGACAGGCGCTCAGCCTTTTGGCTGTGTGATTTTCGGTTGGGCGCTAGCAGGCACGCGCTAGTCAAGAGAGTTAACAGACAGACAGATTGCATACTGGCAAAAGTCAGGGTGAACACAAAAAATAGTGGTCAGATTGTTAATGAAGAATCATAACCACCAAGAGTGAGAGCTTTTGCCATATGATGGCGAGCAAACTCCTACTCAGAATAATCATTCATCAGTTTGATAAATGTTGCTAAGCATTTGTACAAAGTTACAATGTTAACGCACACAGCATACATAAAATCAATACACAGATTCGAAAATGTAAAACAGAGTTCCAACTCACTTTTCCTGGGAATGAGCCAGTGAATGACTTGAGATCAAAGAGGTTACCAGGAGTTTACCAGGCCTTCTCTAGTTGACCCTTTGTCTTCCTCTGTTCTCAACTACAGACAGTCCTGAGGGGTCAGTGAAGTTGCGATCCTGTGTGCCTGGTATATGAATTCAACTGCCAACTCAGGTTTTTGACAACCTGTCATTCACACATCAGGGGTGAGAGGGGGAGGGATCTCGTCTTATCACCAATCACCTCAGAAATTGTTTGAACTTATCGCACCAGTTAATTTATGCATCCGTATAGGCGAATGCTACTTCAGACTGTCGCAGAAAAAACACAATGACATGATTTACCAGATGTCCGCGAGCATCCGGACTGTAGATATGAGGGGGTGAGGGGGAGAGAAGGAGAAAGGTTTGGCGATTGCCTTTGTGTCAATTACAGCCGCACATGGCTCAGGTGGAGGGGGGGGGGGGGGGGGGGGGGGGGGGGGGGGGGTGGAGAGCATGGTAGCGGCGTCATGCCTTTGTTTCATGGGACAGAAGGGGTGTGTGTGTGTGTGTGTGTGTGTGTGTGTGTGAAGATAGCACCAGGAAGGGGGGGGGGAGGGGGGAGACAGGCAATTGTCACAATGCAATTGAAATTTTTCTGCGTTGAGGAAAGAGGGTTGAGAGGGGAAGGGAGGGCGTAGGCCAATAAGAACAAAAGGCGTCACGCATTTACCATGTCGCAATTTTTTCGTTTGTCGTAGATTGTGTCAGCCAGGCGGTTCGCACTGTCCTAAGCCAAAAAAAAAAAAAAAAAAAAAAGGGGGGTGGGGGGGTGGGGGGGGGGGGCTTGAGAGGGCATATCTTTGAAATCTATTCTTTGGTTTGGGGTTTTAGCAGGACCGATCGGTTTTGTCAAACGTTTCGTCACAAGCCGCACGGAAGTGCAGGGAGGAAATGAATGTCTCTAACAAAGGGATGCAACCCCCGCATGCTAAGCATTGCTTTCCCTGCTCAATGGAATTTACATGCCTCCCAGGACAGTTCTCACTTATAAACTGTTTTCCTTCCGTATTTCATCAATTTTGCATAGGACCGTCAAAACCTGCCTAAACTCAAGGGTCCTCTCAATTCAAAACCTTTAAATCCAAAGGCCATTTCATCTACATCAGCAAAACTTGAAATTTACCCCTTTACTTCAAACAATAAAAAACTGAGGTTTACAAGCCACAACCTAACACAAAATATATTGTCTTTTAGCAATGTAAATGCAACCAAACCTTGAAATCCATTTTCCTGCCATCGTTAACCTGAAATTCATGGTTAGCAATGTAAAAACTGACCTTGAGCTTTACTCACTTGGCACTGGCAGTTTTTCCCTTTACTTTCCTGCAAGACAGGAAATTTGTAAGGATTTTTTTTTTAATCACTAAAAAAGAAAAAAATATATATGAGTAGGGACATAAATCAGGACTCAAACTCTAAATGTAATTAATAGCGAACCACCAAGAAAATGTAGACAAATAAATCACAAGACAAAACATGATGAGTTTTGACCTCTTAGATCTTCTACAGGCAAGATAAAAAAAAAAAAAACACTTAGGACAATGAAAACGAACTAGCAGTCACTTATCTTCATTCACTTCTTAAATAAATGTCAGCGAACCGCCCAGAGAAACGTGGACAAACGAGTCACAAGACAACACACAACGCGTTCGACCTCGTAGGTCTTCCTCAGGTGAAATAAAGACAAATAAAAATAATGCACTTAGCTTTGATCGCTTCAGATTGCTTCTGAGTTCAGCGCAAGGAAGGCGTTGAATGAGAACGAGGCTGTCGGAAGGGAAATAATGTGTGAGTCAAAGTCGTAATGATGATAATATATATACTGATAGGGATACTAATAATGGTCAAAATATTATTTAAAAAAAAAAAAAAAAAAAAAAAGTCAATAAGTATGGGTATGGTATGGAAGGAAAGGAGAGTGGGTTAGAGGGATCTTTAAACAGCAGGGTTGCCGTGGCAACAGTTTCAGAGGCGAAGGCGATGGTGCTCCCTAAAATACACAAAACCAATACATCTGGCAGACCCATTGTATCTGCATGCAGCTGCCCTACAGAACACATTTCACAGTACAACTCTCTCCTCCAACCCATAGTACAAGGCCTCCCCACCTACCTCAAAGACACTACACACACACTCAACATGATTAATTCATACAACACAGATCCCACTTTTCAACCCAGCCTCCTCTTTGCACTTGATGTCGTCTCTCTCTACACTTCCATCCCTCATGCTGATGGACTGAAGGCCCTCGCATTCTTCCTTAACAAACGGCTCCCTAACCAACAACACCCTCCCACAGCTACACTGGTCAGACTTGCAGAATTAGTCCTCACCCTCAATACTTTTGAATTTAACAACCATACATTCTCACAAATCAGTGGTGTTGCTATGGGAACCAAAATGGGACCATCCTATGCCTGCCTCTTCATGGGACACCTAGAACACCGCCTACTAACCTCTTACACAGGCCCAACACCAGAGCTCTACAAAAGATACATAGATGATGGATTGGGAGCCACATCCATGCCAGAACATGACCTCCAGAATTTCCTCAACTTTGCTCAGATCTTCCATCCATCCATCCAGCTGACCTACACCATTTCACAGTCGGTTAACTTCCTGGACATCACTATCTCTCCTCAAAGATGGACTGCTTCAAACCTCAGTCTTCTACAAACCTACTGATGCGCACTCATACCTGGACTACACATCTTCCCACCACCAGTCTACTAAAAACAGCATTCCATACTCTGAATTCCTTCGCCTACGCAGACTCTGCTCTAGTGAAGAAGATTTCACCATACAAGCAGCCAAAATGTCTGATTTTTTCACCAACTGTGGATACCCTAGTGCCGTCATCAATGATGCTCTCAGCCACACTGCAGCTAAATCCAGAACATCTACTCTGGAAACTAAACCTCCCAAAGAGACAGACAGACCCACTGCCTGTCTTCTCTTCCATCCTCACAATCTGCCCATCTGCAGGATCCTGAAGTCTAACTGGCGCATAGTAGAAAATCATAAACCTGCCTTTGAGACCAAACCAATGATCATTTTCAAACGTGACAAAAACCTCAACAACCTACTGTGTGCGCTCTAAGCTGAACAAAATATCCACACCTAAGCCACCAGGTACTTTCCCCTGCTCAAAACCCAACTGCAAAATCTGCTCTCTCACCAAAACCAGACACCATCTTACATGGCCCCATGGGCTCTTTCACTATTAAACGCACTTTCTCCTGCCAGAGCCACAACATTGTGTATGCCATCCACTGTCAGCTGTGCGGTAAGATCTATGTAGGTGAGACATCTCGCACACTTGAGACGCGCATCTCTGAACACCTGGCCAACATCCGCCACCATCGGCCCAAACCAGTCGCTCTACACTTCAACCATGCCCAACACAACATCAACCATGTCAAAGTCTTGGCACTTTGGCAATCGAAGAGTGACAACTTGGAACGCCTTATGCAGGAATCTTATCTCATCGCCAAACTGGGCACGTCCATCCTCATGGCATCAACGTCCAAAAGTAGTATATACCATTCCACCTCTGCAGCTCCAATCTGAAATATCCTCCACCTACACACACCCACACTACCCTACCTCCCACTGTTTACCTCAGACATAGGTTGCAGCTATCATCTTTTCCCTTTTCCTACATTCTCTGAGTCTCTCCATTTGCTACGTCAATCGACTTACTCCCCTCCTCCTCCCCCTGCCCTAGTAATGATGTGTGTAGGGGTGTTGGTAGGTATGGCGGTTGCTGGGGGTGGAGGTAACCAATAAATAAGGCTGACATTACTAATGGGGGACACACATACACACACACACACACACATGCGCGCGCGCTCACTCACGCACGCGCACGCACACACACACACACACACACACACACACTATAAATAGAATGCTAGCTCCTTTATCGTTGGTCGTTTCCTTTTCTTTCCTGGCGCCTTTATTTCCACTAGTGTTACTGCACTTACCATCGCTATCATTATTGTCATCATTCTAGTACTGTCTGCTGTTGTTCATTGAGCATTTCAGCTCCTTTCCACCTCATATCATCCTACCTATATTACTTAAAACCTTTATTACTGTATCACTATCATCATATCATTACCTTTACTGTTATCTTCATCAACATCATTACATCACTACATTGTCATTTTTACCTTTATACTTCTAAGCATTATGTCCCATTATCACTAATCCCATTGCTAGCCATAATTGTAGAATTAAAATAATGATAATACTTAGATACAATAACTTAAGTTTTTAGAGAGAGAGAGAGAAGGGAGGGGGGAGGGGGAAGAGAGAGAGGAGAGAGAGAGAGAGAAGAGAGAGAGAGATGTGTATAGGTGTGAATATGTGCCCCCCCCCCCCCCTCCCCCCAGTCAGTATATAAACCCATCCCCATCTTCCCTCCACCTTCATACCATCAACACCTTAAAGTTACATGTACCAACCCACCACTTCAGTCTCAGCCCACAATATCTTCCCACTAAACACACATAATACCATATCTCCCACTATTACCTTTCACATAACTTATAGCTTATCTTCCTTTCCCTTCTCACCACACCCTCTCTATTTCTCACATCAGTCTATTGTTTATTCAGATACTTGTCCACTCCATTTCCTTCACGTCATTTGGTTTTCTTTTCTTTTATTTTCTTTCACTATTTCTTCAACATGACTCCTGTTCCATCTTCCCTCTTCCTGTGCATATGTTGTGGAAATGTTGATAACTATGCGCAACCCCCCCCCCCCCCCACACACACACACACACACATATCCACACACACACATGCACACACAAGCACACACACGCGCACGCATGCACACACACACACACACACACACACACACACACACACACAGTGGGACACACGCGCACACACACACACACGCACGCGCGCGCGCGCACATTTATTTATTTATTTATCATAAAAATGTATTTCCTAAATATATAATTCTGTATTGTGTTTCTATTGCCTTTACCTTCACTATCGTTGTTAGTTGTACCATTCAGTAATAATATTGCTAGTATTGATACTACCACCACAGTATTGACATCACCATCGCCTTCGCCTCTGAAACTGTTGCCACGGCAACCCTGCTGTTTAAGAATCCTCTAACCCACTCTCCTTTCTTCCACCCATACTTATTGACTTTTTTTTTTTTTTTTTTTTTTTTTAAATATATTTTGACCATTATTAGTATCCCTATCAGTAATATTATTATCATCATTACGACTTTGACTCACACATTATTTCCCTTCCGACAGCCTCGTTCTCATTCAACGCCTTCCTTGCGCTGAACTCAGAAGCAATCTGAAGCGATCAAAGCTAAGTGCATTTTCATTATTTTGTCTGTCTTTATTTCACCTGAGGAAGACCTACGAGGTCGAAACGCGTTGTGTGTGTTGTCTTGTGACTCGTTTGTCCACGTTTCTCTGGGCGGTTCGCTGACATTTATTTAAGATTTGTTTAGATTTCCGCCTGCAGTCGTTTCACTTTGCAGCTAGATTCATTCACTTCAGCGAAAGATGGGTATTGAATCAGGACTCGTTAGAAACATATTATAGGTAGGAACACTGATTTTCTTTAAAATCTCCCAGAACTCTTGAGTTTTCGCCCACCATTAGATATTACTGAAGTACAGAATTTCCTAAATTTGAAGTCTACATCTAAATTGTTTTGAAAATATTCCATTTTTTTTCCATAAGAGTTTGCATGCAATGAGATGGAAAATGGACAATATGGCATTTTTGGACATTTATGTCAGAGAATAGATGCTGATTCCATACTGTGTCACCAACTATGGCATATCTGTTGTACAAGGTACATGAAAAAGCAAAAAATTGGACTAGATACCATATTGATACAAAACTACCCAAGACTACAACCTAAGAATTACTGTTCTCAAACAATAATATGCATACAGTAAGCCTAATTTTTTTCATACATCTACTGCATTCAGTAAGGAAGACACAAGCAAGTGAAATCACTAAAAACTGCTATTTCAAAAGTGCATTTTGCTATGAACTCACAACACAAATTTTGTTGTAAGCAATGATTATATACCTCTGGTTCCATTCAAGCTATAAATTTGTATTACATATCAAAATGTTTGCCCTGAAGTAAATAGTTCATCTGTGTACATTCCAGGCACCAAAAAACACACCAAAAAACAATCATAAAGGAGAATTTGTTTTATGAATGTTTGATTGTACAAGTAGTTTCTGCTCTTACCTCCAAGCTCTACCCAACCATATGTGCAGCAGACTAGAACAAACAAAATACAAGAGTATTGTAGGTATGTAGTTATGCTGACAGTCTCACAAGTTTTTCATCTGTTTTTTGGCCTATTCAATCAACAGCAACAACAAAAAATTCAAGAATGTACATTGCTACAACTCACAAGAATATAGTTGCAAGTGATGACATGGCATTTCAGGATCTACTAAAGCTACAATTGTATCTCATATAAAAAAAAAAAAATTCCAGTGAAGTTAAGACTTCATCTGTGGACATTTTAGACACTAAAATATCTAATCAGATGAGAGTTTGATAAACATTTCATTACACCATTACTTTCCCTAAAACAGAAAGCAGTGCTACCTGCAGCATGCTACTAGTGCATTTTGTAAGTTCTTTTGTGAAAATGTTCCTCAGAGATCGACACATAACTTGCATCCAGTCAAACATTGTAGCACCAGATAAATGGCTGTCTGTCCTGAATTTGTCCACTTCAATAATTAGTCCACTGGGGACAACATCAGTGTTTGGAAGTGATGCACCCGCAGTCCTTTCCACAGTCTAGCTGGGACCTTCCAAAAATCGCACTTTTGGGTAAGTGAAGTCTCTTTCAGCCTTTCAAAAGTCTTAGACTTCACTGATGCATGTAAGTGGAGGAATATTTCTACTGGTCTCAACAATCAGGTTTTCCAGCTGAGGTAAGTCTTTCCCAAATTTCTGACAGATAAGTTTTTCTGTTAAGTTCTCCCGCCACACCCACATCCTCTTAACTTCTGTCAAAGGAAACCAAGCTGAAGCAATAGGCAGCTGGTAAAAACTAATACAAGATGGTAGGGAAACCGGCTATCCACGACCACTGCCCAGCCCCAGTCCCTTCAGTGTGCTCTTTCATTTTGGAGTAAAACCCATGCTCTGGTTGAGAAACAAATGACAGACAAAAACTTCATCTCTTGTGAAAACATAAAAAAAAGTGATAATCATACCAACTTTAACTAGAGTTGATCCACTTTTGTCGATAAAAATAAGCATAATTTCAAGTGTGTTGTGTGTTTTTACTGTCAGTATCACTGAGCGGATACACATTGCAGAAAACATTTTTCAAATACCGGATCAGTGGCATACGTCTTCTGTTTTACAATTTTCATGTGAGTTGGGTGCGTACCTGTGAAACTGTTATAGGCAGAGTGAGAGTGTGTGTGTGTGTGCGTGTGCGTGTGCGTGTGTGTGTGTGTGCGCGCGCGCATGCGTGCGTGCATGTACACGTGCGTGTGTGTTAAAGACATTGAGAGAAATACACCCAGTTCATCATGATGTATGTTCATCTCATGTGCTTGGCTTGTTTAATTCACCACAGATCCAGTCAGCTGTTAAATCTTATATGATATTCTATACTGGATGCATGCTTTTAATCATCAGTTTGCAGCTGTAATGCTAATTACCAAAGAAAACAATTCACTGTGGAAAGTGAATGTATTCTGTGTGTGTGTTTAACACAGTTTAACAGTATATTAATAGTGAAAAAAAAAAACATTACCATTGTTCATTAACTGGAAAAGGGTGAATTCTAAGGCAGGAGGGGCGACGAAAAGTGAGGAGGGGTGGAGGATATATCATTATTTACAAACAGTCACATAACAAATGGCAGGGGGGGAGGGGGGGAGAATGTATCATTATTTACAAACTGTCACATAACAAACTCATTATTCCCACATTGTACTACAAGAAAAACAAACAGTAATGTACTAAAAAAAAAAAAAATATGCACTTTAATCAGTCTTGGTTAAATCCTTGATCAGTAATCAAATCAAATACTCTGAACGACTGTGAAGTGTAGACTCACGACATAATCTGGTTCAGACAATCAAGCATAATGTCTCTAAAAACAGAAACAAGTGCCTTTCTTCAAAAGTTTTAATATCATCATTAATATCCATTATCATGCAGCAAAGATGATTCGTTTTGCACATAATAACATAAAGATCATCTTGCTATATAAAACCATAAACTTACACCCATATTTTTTGTGATACTGTATCAACATTACAAACCCGTTCAATGGCTTCAAGTCTTTAATACAGTATGTCACACTGTATCAACTGCTGTCAAAGTCGAGTTTAGAATTCACGCAGGTCTTCCTTCCTTCCCCCCAACAAAATTGCAAGTAGTATACAACTTACTCATAGACAAATCATTTCTGAGGCACAGCTTACCAAGATAACATTGCAGATCGCTGAATACTGATGAAGAATCGCACTGCACTTGACCACCCACCCCATGGTGCCAACACGACTCAAACAAGTGAATATTACAAAATGGGGTCCCACATTTTATGAGACGTGGACACTGTATGCTAACAAGGAGCAAAACATTGGCTATTGTTTCTATAGAAAATAGAATATGCTTTTTTTTTTTTTTTTTTTTTTTTGCTGTCCCAACCTTTGCGCCACCTCAGAGGCAGTGCACCCACGCCGCTCATTCCGACACCCTGTCCACAGCCACGGCCGGTCGGCCCCACCGCAGCCCCGGCACCGGCAATCCACAAGCCGTCAAGAGGCAACCCACCGGAGGAGACAGTGCACTACTGCCGAGTCACTTCAGTGGTGTTCAGTGGCGCCTGTTCTGATCTAACATATGCAGGACACCACCTACTAAGCCCCCTACTGACGACAATAATTGCTTAGTCGCGGAGCCGGCGTGAGTGAGCTCTCCGGAGGGCGCCACCACGTCCGTCCAACGACAACCCCCATGGTCTCGCCGATACGGTGACCCCGACGGAACCAAACCAAGGCCACAGACGCGGAGAGGACATCGAAAACTGAGGTCACCATGAGAGCAGGGCATGAAGGGCCACAGAATTTGAGACTTTTTTTTTTTTTTTTTTTTTTTTTTTTAATGCTGATCGATGAGAATGAGGATGATTATGATGATGCTACGGATTTCCATTTCGGTCTGAGACTACATGACAGGGCTGTACTCTACGCTTCCTTTCATAATATATCCCGGCGTCAACCAGGCCCGAGAGATACAGACACCTGCAGTGTTGGTCAAGAAATTTGAGCAAACACTCTCAGAAACGCATCCATTAAGTGGATGAAACTCGACTGTGTGGTCCCAGTCTTCCCAACTGAGTCCGCAGCAGCAAACAACTCTGGGTAGGAGCCGGTCGGGGCAGAAAAAAAACCCACATGACTTCTGATGGGATTCGAACCCACAACCTCCCAGCAGGGAGTCCGCGACGCTAAACCACTTCGCCTTCTTGTAGCCCTAGCTTTTACCTACAGAAACTAAAAAAAAAAGCAAACTTAAGAAAGATGTAACGCAACATTCAGTGTCTCCAGCAAAATTTCCCGACATACACACCCATCCGCGGAGCAGCAAGCCGCCACAGCATGGCAGGCTCTTTGGCCAATGTTCAGCCCGTATTGCTCACCAACTATCAAAAGTTGTGATTTGCTTAATACTCTATAAAATGACAATAAAAAAAAAAGCATAGACTGACTCAGAAAAGGTGTCACTTCATTATGTTCAAACACTGCAACAATCAAGCTGGGGAACAAATGATCCAAGAAATCTCTGAAAGAAAGGCAGAGTACAGGGGCTGCCTAGGCCCCGGTGGGGTGCAGGGGCAACACCTGGCTTTACCCCCCTGCCAAAATTTAATTTGAGTGAAGACCCTTTCATGGCCTCTCATGACAGGCAAATTACTATGTGGCATGCAAACAAACCAAACTAAAAACATCTTATTTACCATGCAGCACATGCAAAGAAATCATACCAAAAAGACAACTTACTTTTCTCCATTTTCTTGATGTACTGTAGTGCCTTGTTTCAAAAGTTCAATGATTCAGTCTTCACAAACTGAGTCCCAGTAACGTTCAGTGTATGTATCTATTAAATGATGCATCACCCACAGAGTTATTCAAAGTCAAACACTGGCATCAGTCTAGTATTCTATATAATCAACTCTCACTCCATTTTCTTGCATGCGTACTGCAGTGCCTTGTTCAACTGTTCAGTCTTCACAAACTGAGCCCCATGAACAAGTAGTTCCTATACTAATGAGGCATCAACCTCAAACTTATTCAAAGTCAAATTAACCCTCTTGTACTCAGTTTCTCTGGCTGCAAACTTCCGCTTGATTTCAGATTCTTTTACAGGTTTCAGCCTAAAAAATGGGTATGTGTGACTGGAATGTATGTGAACCTTCATGAGAAAGAAAATTGGCAGACAGCTTCATAAGAGCATGCACTTCACTTTGAAGTATATTTTGTCTATCTTAGAGATACAGGTCATGTCACTGTCACCAAATTGTCACCAGACACGTGACATTTTATGACAATCGGTTTTTACAGCATGCAAGCATGCATGACCACCATGCTGATGCACATTGTTAGTGTAAGATAAAATCTGAGGTCTACCTGACCTGGTCCGTCCGCTACCTGGCAGTACAGGTCCCACTGGTTGTCCCCCAATGTCTTACAAAAACTTGTCACACACAAAACAGAACTCAGTCACTTCCCAAAAGTCCATATGTTGTGTTTCCATCAGCATTGGAAGTTCTACAAACTACAGCTGATTACATACATCCACAGTCTTCAGTTGCACAGCACAGTTTCACTGTACACACTCAATACTCACTACTAAATGTCACAGTCACAGCTGTCACCAAACAAAAACAGGTATACAAAACAAAAATAAACATCATATAGATAAGATAAGATAAAGATAAAGTTGCTTATAGCCCAGCCGACCGCAAAAGGGCCATATCAGGGCTGTCACCACGTTCATGCAAGTCCCAACACTCTAAAAGAATATGTTTCACTGTGAGTGGGCACATGACACGAATGCACCACGGAGCTTCTTCACTCTTTAAAAGGTATGAATGGGTAAAATACGAATGGCCGGTGTGCAGCCAGCACAGAACTGTTTCTTCTTTACGACCACCAGATGAAGATGAGAGGAAATCCTTTAGGTTTGGACGGATCTGAAAGAGTTTGTTATCCGTCTGTGTATTCCAATCCTCCTGCCAGAGGTCTCTGACATAATCGTTAATTTTGGGGTTTCAGATCTGAGCAGGGGATAGGTGTGTTTGACAGTTTCTCTCTTATGGCATTTCTTGGCCAATCGATCAACCATTTCGTTCCCTCCATTGCCAACATGCATTGCCAACATGACCAGGAACCCAAGCCAGAAAGAATGTTGTAACCCTCCAATGTCAACTTGGTAAAAAGTTCAAGGAAGTGTAAAAGTTCTGGATGCTGAAGGTTGCGGCCAGCTATGGCCTCCAAAGTCGACAGTGAATCCGACAAAACCAGAAATTCCCTCTTCTTAGACTGTGAGATTATCCTCAGTGCCAGAACCAGAGCTGTTAGTTCAGCAGAGTAAGCAGAAGCGTCTGAAGGAATATGTTCTAACAGTATTTGAGAAGGAGCACCAGGGCAATAGGCTGCACATGCCACTCCATCTTCAGACTTGGGAACCGTCAGTGAAAATTTTCTGATAGGATGAGATTTCGAACAGAGGTCAGCATACAATGCCTTGTATGCCAGAGAGCTGGTGGGCTCTTTGCGAAAAAAAGCTGCAAGATCAAAACGAACCTCTGGTGTAAAAAAGGTCCACAGAGGTTGATCTGGAAACTTGAAAAAATCGGACACAACTCCTAGGTCTAGACCTGCATTCCTCACGTGAGGCTGCATACGAAGACCAAACGGCGGAATACACTTCGGGTTGTTTTCGAAATTGCTTTTGAAACTGAGGGTCAAAGACACGGTCATAGGCAGGGTTTTCAGGTTCCGAGAACAGTCTGATATAGTAATTCAAAGACGGTTTCGGCCTGGTTGGACAGTGAGGGTTCACCTGCATCTGCGTACAGGCTGTACACAGGGGTGCTGCGGAATGCTCCAAGACAGAGACGAAGCCCTTGATGGTGGGTAGGATCCAAGAGTTTGAGGTAGGTAAGATGGTCTTACAGAGCCGTACACAGCACAACCACAGTCCAGTTTGAAACGGACCAAGGCTCTGTAGATGTGCAGCAGAGTTTTCTTATCAGCGACTCAGTCAGTGTGCGCTACAACCCGCAGAATATTCAGAGCTTTCTGGCATGAAGTTTTTCTGGCATGAAGTTTTGAGGTTTTTAATGTGGCTGAGAAAGTTTGAGTTTTTGGTCAAAAATAACTCCTAGGAATTTGGCCTCTTTAACAGCTGGAATGGGAGATTTCACTTTTTGAATTACAGGATCTGGAAAAAACTGACGAAAATTACAGAAGTGAATGCACTGTGTCTTCATAGGAGAAAAAGTAAAGCCGTTTTCATCCGCCCACTGATGAATTTTTATCCACACAAAGCTGGGGCCCTGCGCTGTACACTCTGGTACAGGCTTCCAGTTGCATAGACAGCAAAATCATCCACAAACAATGAGCAGTCTGAACCCTGTTGAACTGACTTGACAATGTTGTTAATCTTGATGCTGAAGAGGGAAGAGGGCAGGGGACAGTATGCTGCTCATGAACATCAGAGAGAGTGGTGCCAACCCGGACCTGAAACTGTTGGTCTGCCAAAAAATTTTGAATGAAAAGTGGAAGATGACCCCGAAAACCAAGATCATGGAGAACATGAAGAATTCCAGATTTCCAGGTGGTATCGTAGGCTTTCTCCAAGTCGAAGAATATAGCCACTGCGTGTTGTTTGTTCAGAAAGGCGTTCCAAAGCGTAGATTCCAGACGGATCAAATGGTCCACTGTAGTATGATGTTTACGGAAACCACACTGTTCTTTCGCCAGAAGGCCGGCGGAGTCTAGCGTTAACCATTTTCTCCATCAATTTACAGACACAGCTGGTCAATTGGACAGTAGTTTGACAGGTTAGAGAGATCTTTTCCAGGTTTGGGAATTGGAATGATGAGGGCTTTTCACCAAGATGGTGGAAAGGATCCAGTAGTCCATACATGGTTGTATACATGTAGCAGGATGTTCAGACCTTTTTGCGGAAGATGTTTCAAAAGTTTATAATGGATTTCATCTATACCGGAGAGGAATTGTTGCAAGAAAGTAAAGGCAGATTTCAATTCGTTTAAAGTGAAAGGAAGATTGTAGTCTTCCATGCTGTCTGACGAAAAGTTGCAGGGTGAATTTTCTTTAATAATAATAATAATAATGAATACTTATATAGCGCCTATTCTCAGCTAAGACCAAGCTCTAAAGCTTTACAATCAACACACGTTTACACAACGGGCTGCCTACCTGGGTAGTGCCGACTGAAGAGCTGCCAACTGGCGCTTCATTCAGTCGTTTCCCGTGTCATCCAGTCAATATCTTTCAATATCGTTCACTCAGTTTCCTTACTTCTCCATTCTTTCAATCTCTCACGCAGGGTGCATGCTATGTATAACGTGTCATCCATACCAACGGCCGAACTGGGCTTCTCTTCTGAAAGTTGGTGATGGGATTTTACGTGTGTGCAAGATGTTATGCGTGCGTTCACACATGGAACCTCGGTTTATAGTCTCATTCGAAGGACTGTATGGGGAATGGAGTCAGAGAACCAATGTTAACTCCGAGGGAAAAATCCCCCTGTACCGAAATTCGAACCCGTAACCTCAGATCACGAGTCCGGCGCTCTACCAACTGAGCTATTCCGGCCCCCAAGGGCTTTGCTTTTTTTGACAAAACTGGCTGACTTGTTAGAATAGGAGGAATTCTTTTCAATGGTTGAAACAAGCAGATTAGCAACTGCTTTTTTCTCTGTTATTAAAGAATCAGAAAACTTGAGATGGTTCACAGTGGGGCAGGTGTTCTTCCCTTTAATTTTCTTGATGATTTTCCACACTTTTTTCTTCGATGTTTTGGATGTGAGACTTGAGCAAAACTGTCTCCAAGATAAACGTTTACTGGTCTTATATATGTTTGGATTCGGCCCTCAAGTTTCTCATGCGCTCAGACGTTGGGCATTGAGGGTCTGCAAGAGACCCAATGTTGAGCTCTTTTACGGGTTTTGTTAATTTCTTTGCATTCAGAAACTGAACCAAGGAACTTTTGGCATTAGGGGCTTCTTGGAAGATGTCTGGATGGTTGACTTTGCGCAATTCAGTATGAAATCTGAAAGACTTCCTGCTGGATCGTCACTTTGCAGGATCTAGTCCTCTTCCAGATCCATAAGAAACTTAGTGGCAAAGAGGTCCCAATCTGCTTTGTTGAAATTGAGGCGTTCTGGCAAAGACTCACTCTCTGCATTCGTACACCGAAGCAACACAAGAAAGTGGTCACTACCATGCAGGTCCTCATCAACCTCCCAAACAAAATCCAAAAACAAAGATGGGTCACAGACAGAAAGATCCAGACAAGATGTTGTGCCATTAGCGGAGTGAAAGTAAGTTGGCGATTTCCTATTCAAGACACATGGATCAAGCTCCGAAAACACTTCCTCTAAAAGCAGACCCTTGTGTGAAGATCTCTCACTTCCCCATAGAGGAGAGTGGCCATTCAGATCACCCAACAGCAGAAGGGTCGAGGGAGCTGCTCCAAGAGCGAAATGAGGTCCCGTTTGGTGATGCAGATGTTTGGAGATAAGTACAAACTACAGATAGTACTGTTTTGTGGAGAGTAACCCGAGCTGCCACTGCCTGAAGCGGAGTCTGCAGAGCAACTGGGCTGTACAGAACAGAGTTGCGAATGAACAAGGCAATCCCACCAGAAACACCATGATCAACAGACTGTGCAGGTAGATTTAGAAAAACTGTAGCCAGAAAGTGAAAATTTTTTGTCAGACTTCAGAAGAGTTTCTTGGAGGGCAACTAGCATCGGCTTAGCCTCGCGTCACAACAGCTGCAGTTCTTCATAATTGGAAAACAGTCCCCTGATATTCATTGTATGACTGAATCCATTGTGGATGAGTCCATCATAAAAGAGATATGGTGAAGGAATATAATCTCTCTAACTCTTCACAGCAAGTTCCTTTCATTCCACGTCGACATCATCTAGATCCGAGAGAACTGCAAATCTGTTGGTATTTTTCTCTCGCTTTTTTCTCTCGATCTGACAAAATTATATTGGCGTTTTTCTTTTTGGCAGCGGCTTTGTCTTTCCTCCAGGACCGCCAGCTCCCTTGTTGACAGCTGTAGGGTGCCCTTTGGAGGATTTTGAGGGGGTGGTCTTGTCTTGCACTTCAATGACTTCCACTCTCTGCAGCCCTGAAGGGCCTGTAGGTCTTTTGCCCCTGACAGTCTGGGGGCAGGAGTGGGCTTCGAAGACTGAATCATATCTGAAGGCTATGACTGCTGGGGTTCATCGCATGCAGTGGTTCTGCCTGAGGCCACAGACTTGGTTTCTGGCTCTCTCTCGGCAAACGAGGACTCCACCGCCTGCACTCCGATGCTGACTGTTGTTGGCTTCTTTACTGCAGCTGCAAACGAGAGCCCCGCAGTTGGTTGACTTTTCATAACAATCTTTTTTCACTTCAAAAAACGGGATTCCCTGTTCAGTCTTTATTCTCTGAATGTCCTTTTCCTTTAACCAGTTTGGGCAGGTCTTTGACGATGATGGGTGCTTGCCTCCACAGTTGGTACAGAGTGGTGGACTGTCACACACACCCTGGTGGACTGGCTGGCAGCAGGTACCACACACCTCTTCTTCTGTACATCTATCCCTCACATGGCCGTACCTCTGGCACTTGAAACAGCGCAGAGGTAACGGGGATGTACAGCGACACTGAAACTCTCAGGTAGCCACCGTAATCGACTCCGGGAGAGAAGTAGAGCGTAAGGGTGTCAAGAAAAGGTTATCAGTCAGAACCCTGTCATTGCCTTTACACACAAGCACACGATGAACGTGGGTCACTCTTTGCGATGCCAGTTCTGACCTGATTTCAGCCTCCGACACTCCTCTCAGATCTCTGCACCGGATTACTCCCTTCAAAGAGTTGAGAGATTTGCGTGGAGACACCCTTATCGGTGATCACCAACGTTGTTGATTTCAACAGCATCTCTGAGTGCAGCTTGGAAGGGCACTCAACCAGAAGTCACCCATTCCTCAATCTCTTGACGGTCTTTGGCTTCCCGCTGAGGCCACTGATTCCCTTCACAATCGCAAAAGGACTCAGGCCCGACAGAGGTCTATCCTCATCTGCTCCCTCCACAATCAACCAACTGGGCCAGAAGCCTGAAAGGGCTCTCGTCATGTTCCGAATCCGTGTCCGTATATCGTTTCCGAATCCTGCCTGTGTCTTTTTTTCGTTTTGGTGCCATGTTGTATTCATTAAAATTCATCTCTCTCGATTCCCACCCGCCATCGAGTCCCAACAAGGGGGATGCCCATTTTATACGGAATTCCAGTATATCAGGGCACCAGGACTTCAAAAGAGATATACACAGGGCCTAAAAGCGTCCCTGCCACAGAAGCTCCCAAACCCGTTTGACCCGAGCCGCCGCCTTCTAGCCTGAGCTAGGGCATGCACGCAACCAGCCGCTTGATCAAAGTGGGCCACTTCAACCACCTGTCCAGAGGAAGTCCAGGCCAAAGAGGTGTGTTGACTTGATGCACCGCAATCACATCAGCGGTCTCAACCTCCAGGATCCTATTCTCCCCCATCACAGGACGCACCGCACGGCAAACACGGTGGGCCTCAAGAAGACCACAGAGAAAAAAGAAGAGCGTGGAAAAAGAAGATTTGAAGGTGAGATACAGAAAAGAGTCAAATAAGAAGGCAGAAGATAAAAGGAAAAAAGGTGGTTACTATTAGTCTGGATCCTCACCCTTAGCCTATCTGACATGGGAGGCCTACCAGGGGCATCAACTCCTTACCACGTTATGCTTAGGCCAGACAGCAACTGCACTTTTCAGGCCTAGAAGCATTAAAAAAAAAAAACAACTAGCCTATCATCAAGTATCCATGCCCCCGCCAGCAAAGCCTAAGGGATCACGGGACCGCGCACGCCTTCCGACCACGACAAGGTTGCAACCTCCGGAGGGAATAAAACATCATAGCTGCATTACTGTTGACTATGTTTTGGTTGTGATAGTCGCGAAAACAACGATTCCTAGGCCAGCAAAGGAGCACTCGACAGAAAGAACACTTATATGATGTTTCCACTTGATATCCCTTTGGTGTCAAACAGCCAGTTTTGACACACTGACGACACACGTTAGATATGCCCTCAATCTTCTCCACTTAGTGGTGATCAATGAAGTTTTTGGCAATGGGGTTCTGGTACTGCCTTGCTTCGCCCAACTTTGCGTTTTCTGGAAGTAAATCCAGCATAAAGCTGTTTAGCAATGTCAACACAAAACCACAGGTGATCATGGGCCTCCTTTGGGGGCCGAGCATGTAGTGACTTTTCCCAGGTCAGAAAGGCTTGAACAATACACAGATTGATCAAAGAGTGGAAGACGTACCGCCACCATTTTTTTTTGTTTTGATGACCGACAGGGTAGTAGGCACGGTACTGATCTGACTTGTTAACACCACCCATGTACTTGTTGTACGCAGCGATGACAGTCTGCATAATCTTTTCCTCTGTTCTTGTCATACCTGGAGGCTGATTGCTGTTCAGGAGATAAATTTGATGGTTGACTTAGTAGACTGTAGCTATCAGTGAGCCTTTCTGCATTTGTATCAGGTCTGTCTTTTCCTTCTGTTTGGCCATCTTGGCTTCCTGTGGCAGTCCCCTGCGGTACAGTTGACTGTCAGACAGGCATATGTCCCATTCGCGGCCAGGTGTGGCACAGAGGTCATGCTCTCAAGCGTGTCGTCCGTGGGGTTGCAGCATCCTCTGACTTGACTGTCCCTTCAAATTAAAAAAAAAAAAAAGCTGAATGTGAGGGGGCACGCGAGAGCGAACGTGTGTACAGATGATACGGCGTGCGTGTGTGAGTGTGCGTTGCCGCGCGGCTGTGCGATGTGTGTGTGTGTGATTGTGTGTAAGCGCGCGTGTGCGCGTGGGTGGGGTTCTTTTTTTTTTTCTTTTTCTTGTAGATACCTGGCCAGAGTTTCAGGCCGGATTGTGTTGCTCGTGTTTTTCTGGCAAGTTAGCATTCTCGAGATGTCCCTGGGTGGGACTGTAACTGTATTCAGACTTGTTGCAATCTTGGGTTGGTCGATCTTGGGTTCTGATTAAGCACTCGATTTGCTGGCAGCCAAGTGGTAAGGATCTCCATCCTTGGGTAGTGGGCCTCTTTTGTCTACTTCATCGTAGCGCTGCAGCGGGGACCTAGCCGTTCGCTCGGCCGAAGGAAACCGCTGTTCTTCTGTTGGGATCTCTCTCCCTACCCACTGCTACCTCTCCATTGGGTCGTCCAGGACCTGAAGTTCCTTTCAGTGGGGACTGGATGGTCGAGTCCCGTCTTCCGTCGAGACTGGGGGCTGGCCGGCACTTCCTTTTCTGACCACCCGCCGTTCTGGTAAGAATTATTTCTGTATATAGAGAAAGTATTTTGTTATCGTGAAACCACCCTTTTCGCAAGTGAAAGAGAAGAGGAAAAAAAAAAAAAAATTTTTTTTTTTTTTTTTTTTTTTTATCCATTTTCCATCCTGCTTGTAAAAGGGTGTGTAGTCGAGGCGTGTCAGCGAAGCGCTCTCTCGAATAGTTAGTTTTCCGCCCATTCGGAGTGTTCCAATTGTGATTTATGTACTCCGACTCTATTTCTGTTTTCCTTTACCCAATTCCTGAGTGATTTCTGGGGTAAGGAGAAGCTCATTTCATGGTTGTAAAAAGAATTCCGTATCTTTTGTGGCACCAGGACTATAGGGTTGTCTTTGTGCTAGAATGGTTTTGGGCGCTGCTGTTAACCAAGGAAGGATATATGGATGGTTGATTTCTGACAGCCCAGAAGTCTTGCTGGATATGTTGGTGCCTGACTGGTTGGAGTTTATTATATTTTTAAAATATTTGTAATTTAGAATACAGACATGCGAGATGGATGCGGATGTAAATAAGGTGTTCATCCGACTAATATTAAGTCGGAAACAGGGATCTCCCATCGCGACGCCCGCGTTGGCCCCGCTCCTTTCGTATTGTCTGTTCCTGTTCGTCCTGTCTGTCCTAATGTTTGATTTTTTTTTTTTTTTTTTTTTATGGATATGAAAGGATGAACGAGGCTCTTTTATTTTTATTTTTTTTGGGGGGGGGGGGGGGGGGGAAAAAAAAGGGAGTTAATTTCTATTTCACACACATAGAAAACAAAACTGGGGAAATCTTTTTCTAAAAATTAAATGTAGATTTCAAATTATATTTTTAACATAGAGAAATTAAGTTATAATATAAATGGTTCGCACACACTGTTTTCATGTCTTTCTTCACTGCACCAACACATTTAGGTTCTAGATGAAGAATTTCTCTGAAAGACACTGATCTTCGCCGCAGGGGTTTTTGGTTTTGTTTTTTTTTTTTTTTTTTTTTTTTTGGTTTTGAGTTTTGGCGCATTCCAGCGCCTTCTACCAAGGCAGGTCGCTGGGAGGCTGGCCGGTTACCATGGCGACTGGCAGCTGAGTCAGCAGCGGCGCGACTGAACCGGCTACACAGCTGTCGGACTCAGGCACCGGGGAGCAGTCCTCCAAGGCATCTACTAGCTGAACCGGCGACGCAGCTGACGGACTCAGGCACCGGGGAGCAGCCCTCCAAGGCATCTACTGTGAGACGAGGGTCCTGGGCTCCCGTGACAGATGAGCTGAGTGACTTTAAGCTGTGTGTAGAAGGCGTGGAAGCAGCTGTGTGCCAGCCCAGACAGTATGAATGGAGGACTATTTTGAAGGAATGGAGTGTGGAAGGCATTAGTGTGAAAGGGATTGAATTGTGTTGTTGTCCTGTGAATTAATGTGTAGGTGTGTTCTTGCTTCTTTTTTCTTGCTTTTTACTTGGAGGCACATAGCGATTAGTGGGATTTAGGGCAAACAATAGGCGGGTGACCCGGGTTCTGGGGAAAGGTGTATTGGGGTTACTTTGTCCCTTAAATAGATAGTTTCTGATAGGTATCTATCCTTCTTCTCTAATTCCCACCTTCTCAAAACTTGCTCCTCGTCTGTCCTCTTTTCTTCTTTAGTTTTCCCCCGTCCCATATCTGTGTGAATGAGAATATTTATGTTAATTTTGTGAAATAAATGTTCTTTTGAATTTACCCTTGCGTTTCCTGGTGTCGGGAGTTTGGGGTCTTGACAGGGACACTTGTGAAAAAGTGGTCAAAATATAAGTGCCTGTTCTGGCTGTAGTTCGGTGATGCTAGTTTGTCTACTACTTCATGACCCAGACTGATATTTGTGTTTCACGGTTAGCACGACCAGTGTAAATGTCAAATGCGACACAATAGCTGGAAGTAGCATCACACATTTCCCACACCTTGATGCCCCACTTTGTTTGCTTAGCTGGCATATACTGTTTGAAAAAAATGCAACCCTTGAAGCTCATCCTCACTTCATCAATGCTCATTTCATGGCCAGGACAATAATAGGCCATGAACAAAGGGAGGGTAAGATCGATAAATGTTCTCACCTTGTACAGGGGGTCATAATCAGGGTGATCATGCCCAGATGTGCTGGACGAATCCCGAAGGTGGAAATACTGATTCAACTTGAAAAAGCAATTTTTCGGCATGACACAAATTGGGTCATCAGACCAGTAGCACCACAGACATGGCAGACGCTTTACCCCCATCATAATCAAGACCGCGACATAGGCTCGCATTTCTTCAGGTGTGGTATCACACCAAAGAGAGTCAGGTGCGCCCTTTGCAGCTTGTTTTTGTCTTGCATACCTGTTTGTTTCATCGGCAGCAGTCTTAAAAAAACAAAGAGGTACAAACAAAAAGAAAAAATCAAGTGGTGTAGCAGTGTTGGGTAACGAGTGAGCCGGCCCAGTGGGTTCCTGAAACTGACACACCTCTGCTGAGTCGCGGGCCGCCATTTCAACACCACTACGTACTTTTCTAGCACTTTCATTCTCCATCTCTCTTTCAAATTTCTCCACTTCTACAATAATTTGATCTAGCTCCTCTTGCAAGTAGTTGACCATCTCGTTGTCCTTCGTATCAGACGCGAAAACAGCCATTGTGAAAGTCGGTCTGTTTCATTCACAAAGTTATTCACTGTGTTTGTGCCTTTTCTCAATGAACACACACGGTTCCATCACCCAAAAACAGTGCCAACACATGACTGGGCCATGCCTGAGTCTTTCTAGTTACTGTCTGCAACTCTGTGTGTCTACACACATGATCACTGTGTGATGGAAAATTTCCACCGGAAGTCCCGGTATGTCCCGGAACAGAAACCACAGGCACTCGCCATAAGTCCCGGTTGCTCCTGCTACGAGTACAAGAGGGTTAATGGAAACAGTTTATACTTATCATAGTCAACACTGGCTATCTCTTCACACAGTAAGACAACAAGGGACAAAGAAGGTTGCAAGTACACTATTATAAAAACCTGTCAAGAGAAGCCTGTTTTGTTTTGGTACGGGGAAGGGGAGGGGCAGCCACAGATCCACTTGCACATCTTGACCTGTCTTGTGGTCCTTTGCTGCTTGTTTCCGTACTGACTGATGGCCTCTCTTGTGGCCCTTTGCTGCTTGTTTGCTTACTGACTGATGCCCTCTCTTGCGGCCCTTTGCTGCTTTGTTTGCTTACTGACTGATGGCCTCTCTTGTGGCCCTTTGCTGCTTGTTTGCTTACTGACTGATGGCCTCTCTTGCGGCCCCTCTGCTGCTTGTTCGCTGACTGACTGATGGCCTCTCTTGCGGCCCTCTGCTGCTTGTTCGCTTACTGACTGATGGCCTCTCTTGCGGTCCTCTGCTGCTTGTTCGCTTACTGACTGATGGCCTCTCTTGCGGTCCTCTGCTGCTTGTTTGCATACTGACTGATGGCCTCTCTTGTGGTCCTCTGCTGCTTTTTTCCTTACCGACTCCCTATGCCTTTGAGGCTTGTTTCAAAAGACCTTCCTTGTTGGCTTTTTTAGTGGCAGGCCCTTCAGTATGCGCACCCAACTGCTTTCGTTTCTCAGGTACTGCTGCTTGGTTGTCCTTCTGTCTTTCCTGCCAGCCCTTGTAGGCATTCTGCATATGGTCAGTCAGATTTTTGTCCACAGGCTCTCTGATTGGGTCCTTCTCGGAAAATGCCTCTATAGCTGTCAGGTTCCTTGCTTTTTAAGCTGTATCTGACTGTTTGAAGTGACTTGTAAATTTCATCAAGTATGTGACCTGTCCGGTCATTCATTAGGTCTTCCAAGGCACTAAAGGAGGACTCTATTAAAGGTCCATGAAAGCCTGAAAATAGTGCTTTAGATCGATCCTTCGTTAAATGTCTCACCACGATTTATGATGTGTGATACACACGACATTTTGCCGATCGTAGACTCTTCTGACGCGCTAGACTCTTGTGAAACATGCAGAAAATGGCTGCAAAAATCGCGTTCACAAACTGATGCACCCACCTCGGCAATAGTTTCATAAAGCGCGCTGAAATACCCTCACAACCGCAGGCAGCACTGCCTTAAAAACAGTATGATGAAAACCTGGATTGGAAATTCTGAATACGTAATGGTAATGGACTCAGAGTGATCAAGTCCTTCACGATCTCTTTTTTCCTCGACGGGATTTTTTTTTTTTCTTGGACCCGTTTTCTTTTTCTCTGAAGTCACTTTGAAAAATCTCGGGGATCCTTGGATCAAGGAGAGTTCCCCAGCCTGTACAATGAAGGGGAAAACTACTAAGATACAAGCATTGAAGATGACTGATTTTCATGTCACTGTCGTTTCTAACCCAGCCTGTTGCTACCCGTGGTCCTACCTACATACTGAGTTAGTTTGGGTGAAAATACCAAACTTCCTACCTTCATCTTTCATCTTCTAGTGCCAGGTAACAAAATATTCTTTTTTTAATCGTCTGAACTGACACAGGCAGATGGCTAGTATATGTATCCAGGGAAGCACAATGTCTTTAAAACAATCTGTTCACTCACAAAATAATCCAAAAAATGCCCAAATATGATTTTTGATTCATATTATAGCCCATAGGACACCTTGTGATCCACACCAACACACAAAAAAGGAAGAAAAAAAAAAAGAAACTAAAAAAATTACATCATCACACGATGTACACACTGGCTTGCTTGCTACACTAAGAATCAATATAATTTTGTACAGAATGATATGAATGGGCTAACTGGACTAGTTTGTCGCACAGGATGAGGCTCAGGGTGAGAGGTAGAAGAAAAGCTTATCCCACTACTTCAGTCTTGCGGTCTAGTGGAATGTACATCAGCTAATCGCTTTTGTCCACCTCAGCCACGTAGTCCTGGACAGCCAGGGGTTTCATGAGCTGCCCACAGCTTGTGGTCACATCTGTCATGGTGTGGGGGTTGACCTTGGTGGTGATGACATGGACTGGCTTCCTATCCATCCACTACATAACAGCAACAGCACCTGACACAGCACCATAAATCATTATATAAACGGTGTTTTTCTAGGTATTTTACTCAACCATGCTTTTAACTAAAAATAAAAAAAAGTCATAATCATCGTCATTACTTTCACAAGAGTGTGTGAGTGAGTGTGTGTGTGCGTGCATGTGTGTGATAATATGTACACATATATGTGTGTGAGTGAGATAAAAACAAATTATAATACGATGATAACATAATAAAATATACACACCTTGCCAGAAACTCTGGGCTTGACCATGTTGTGGCAGATGATGCGTTTTCAGCAGAAAAAAAACAACTGGAAGGGACCCTGGCATTCTTGTGATTTGAGTAACTCATGTTTACCAGTGAAAAGTGGAACAGCAGAAACAAATTAAAAAAAAAAAACAGCCTTGCATCATGAACTGCAAAAAGTCTTCCTATGTCATTTCCGGTACACGTTCTCCTCTCTGCTCGGCCTGTGCTGCGTCATCATTTCAATATCACCCTCTTCCCTCTGTCACTGGCCTCAGCTATCAGCACCCACAGTTCGAGTTTAGTATCAAAACTTCTCTCTTGCCTCCACTTTCAATAAAATTCTCATTACTGTCTTCAAAGTCATCCTAATTACTGTCTTCAAAGTCTTCGACAATGTCCAAACCTTCAGTTTGAAGTAATTCTAACATCACTTCTAAAGTGACTTCTCTACAAGCTTCATTATAGTGAAGTACTGAGCGGAGACGCCACTGTTGACAGGCATGGAACACATGGACAGTGACTTGTAAAAACACCCTGTACCTTGCTCGCTTAGCAAAAATTTCAAACAACCATTGGTTGCTTTCAAAAGAGGAAAGGCTAATGAATATTCTAAGTGGATTATCATATCCATGAAGTGGGTGCCACTCCAAAAATTCAAAAGCCCTGATCTGGGCCCTTTGTCCGTAACGTGTGTGAGAGTTGGGGCCTTGATCAAGGCCCTTCATCCGGAAAGAATTAAAACACAAAATGTTAACTGCCCCTACATCACACAATGTCAACATGATCCAAACACACCATTCATCCCACTCCTGTAAAACAATCATAATTATACAATTCTCAACCCATGTAAGACATGCAACCCTTAACTTTCTTCTCACTGCTTCGCCAAGTTTGCATAAACTGACCTGCAAAGTTTGCAAAAGAAAATAAAAAGTTTGAATAGTTAAGGAGAAATGCAAAAAAACACACACACACACACACACACACTAATAGTGAGATATGATATTCTTTACATCAAGTTATGCTCAGGAAGGTGAAGTACAGTAATGCTCAGGAGAAAAAAAATTACAAACAATCCCAAACCTCTCCATACATGGGGTTTATACCTTCACACAGACTGGAAACATTCAGATACTACCTGCTGTGGACAGAAACTTTTTGAATATATATTTGATTTTACATTACTTTACACCCAACAGTCTAAATTCTTTCCTTGATCACCAATTTGCGATACCTTAATAAAGGGATGGCATTAACTCAATGAAGACGTAGCTTTCTGCCACAACCGCGACATGCTGAGACGCACTATTTTGGGTATTTTTTTACAAAAAATATACAGACAGGACCAAACCAAATACAACAATCATTATAAGTTTTTGAAAACTTAAAACCAAATTCTTTTAGAAAAAAACTACTACAATCCTGTGCTCAGTACACACTTCACTCACCACTGGTTTGAAAAGTGTAGGAAAATGGCTATCATCAAAAACTTTTTCTCCACGTAGGTATGGATGAAAAATCAATACGATCATAATTGTAGTAAACACATAAAAACAATGTATCTTTCACACACACACACATCTGTGTGCATGGTCCAAACTTCAAAAGAGTGCTGCTGTCACATATTTTAAGAAAAAATACAAAAACTTCATCATCATTTGGTATGTGCAACTCACTGACTTGGCAAATTCAGAAAACAGTTTGGAAAAGTTCGGCAAGTTCGGAAAACAGCTCCAGTTCTTAACCCTTTCACCGCCATGGGCGCTTTTTTGGCGACCAGTTGGCAGAGCGCCAAGGGCGCCTTTTGGCGACAAAGTAGGGTGACCTAACTCCCGATACTCTCACAATCCTAGTTCATGAGATAAAAAGCCAGCAATAAACGTCATAGTTGGGGGATGGTCTAGCCCATGCTCACAGCCATTTGTATTGTCAGAACACTATTCAGTTCAGTGTTTTATTGACTTTATTCCGATTGTTTTTCCATTCACTATGACGTCACCACCAAGCATTTTACGTACTCGACCTTGCCGTACATTTACTACAGATCAAGTGCTGGGAATATTGAATAGACAGTTGGTTGTTCCTAATACAGATGAAGAAAGACCCAGACAGCCACGAGAGAACGATAGTGAGGGCTTGACCGAATTATTCCAACGTGAAGCGTGGACCGTTGCCAACTTGTTATGAGAGGCTGATAAGACGCCCACTTACTACCCTACCGCGTGTGCCCCAGTGTTTTTGCGTTGAGCCAGCCAGCACACTGACTGACTGTTCACTAACTCTATGTGAGGGAGCCAACTAAGACTTTAGGCAATGAACTTCACACACACGCTGTGGCCCACTCTCGCTGGTCGAGGTTGAAGGGGGCGTGGCCAACTGACACGTGAGAGGTGAGTATCACAGACGTCTTTCGAGTGGGTGTACAGCTGATTACATAGATCAACTGAATGACAAGGATTCAGAGACCAACAGGCACATGAATGACTTTGTGTTCATAAAAAAAATATATATATATAGTACTGTTGAGAGTGAAAGGGACATGTGTGTGTGTGTGTGTGTGTGTGTGTGTGTGTGTGTGTTCCCTTTTTCTTTCTTACATGTGTACCAGTTAGGCATAAGAATGTGTGTGTGTGTGTGTGTGTGTGTGTGTGTGTGTGTGTGTGTGTGTGTGTGTGTGTGTGTGTGTGTGTGTGTGTGTGTGTGTGTTCCCTGCTATTGGAGTAGTTGTATTTGTGGCTGTTTCATGCACTTTCCTGTTGGAAATACCATACTTTCTGGTCTTCAGTTGTGAGTGGAGTATTTTTTCCTCCGTTGTTGAGAGTTTGTTAGCATTCTTTCTTCTTTTTTTTTTTACGCTTAGAAGAAACATAACATTCTTTTTTTATTTTGCATTTTTTTTGCACTTGAAATCACTAAAAAATTGAAATTGTTGTTGACTTACCATTACTAACATGTTATGATATAATAAAAGTACAGTGTATCTCCTCCATTGTACAAAAAATAGCATGAGAATTGGTTGTTTAGTTCCAGAGATATCCGCGTTTCACATATGCTGGTATACAATAAGAGCTTTTTTTGAAAATTTGGCTGGCATGGAGATTTATGCAAAATAGAATGTCTGGTGGTGAAAGGGTTAATCTGATCCTTCTTCCATTATTCTTTCAATTACTTCATGAAATAAGATGTTTCTGTTTGCTACTACTCGCTGATGCTTCGGTGCCAACACCACGATGAACACAGGCAGCTAGAGTTATCTCCAGCTATCCCATACTATGAGCGAAAAAGTAGAATTTAAACGCGATAAACACTAAGGGAGAGTACCACCTAAGAGAGGAAATCCTCAGCTTTCTGTAAATACCAAGACTGTTTTCCTTAGACCGCACAGCTAATATGAAAATTTGAGTAAAACCGTCAATCACCTGGCCGGTGACGCATCAGTGCAAGCACTCAATCCATTGCCCACCAGGTGATTGACGAGGCAGCAATGAGTTAAAGATACTGACAATATCTATCATCTTGCCTACCGATCCTTGTGCCACACTCAGAAAGTGTCAACAGAGAAAATGTTTACCAGAGACATACACAAACACACATATGGACAACCAGATCATCACACTCCTTTAGTTCACATGTAAAGTAAAAATCAATAATCCAAACATCATCATATCATGATTCACTATCATGTTCAAGTTTCTAGGACCAACATTTTTAAACATGATTAAATTTGCTCAAAATTATATGTTGTCAACCATGGGGTCAAGACTGTACCGCACTTTTACATTTATATACATCGTTAGTCCGATCAAAATTAATATACGGACAGGAAGTATACTTTTCTGCATCTAACTACCTTTTAAAGAAACTGCAAAGCTTAGATAGTAAAGCTTTAAAATTAGCTTTGGGTGTTCCAGTGCACAAACACAATGAAATGCTATAAGGAGACAAACATTTTACCTCTTAATGAACAACGAACGTTGGATGTGTCCAAATACGTTGTAAGAGGCCTATCTGTAAAATACTCTGTTACTGATAAAATTCTTATGTATTCCAACAAGGAATACCCCAAAAGGTCTAAAAATATATCATACATAGAGCCAATTAGAAATTTCACTTGTGAGCTTATGTCAGAATGTAGTATTGATATTGATGCAATTTCGGAGGTTCCTATTGTTCTTCAAATGCCCCCATGGGAGCATCTCAATGCAAAAATTGATGATGAATATACTACTTTGAAGAAAGATGACAATGTAAATATTCTAGTAAATGAAGTTCGAGAACATCTCGAAAAGACTTATCCAAATCATTTTAAAATATTTACAGATGGTTCAATAATGGAAATGTCTGACAGTGGTGCTGGATTCACTATACCATCCTAAATGTGCAAAAGTCTTTCTATCTAGGCAGAGAATTTTCATTTATACATCAGAGCTATATGCAATTATGAAAGCTCTGAATTACGTCTTATATGACACGCCAGTATCATTTTATAGTGTGTTATTTTGTGTTGATTCAAAAAGTTTTACAATCATTAAAGCACTGGAACTCTAAATTAGAACTGACATTCTTTTTGAAATTAAGCATCTATTACATTGTTTACTTTCCCGAGGTATAGCAGTTGATTTTTGCTGGGTTCCTTCACATTGTGGCTTAAAAGGGAATGAATTAGCAGACAAATTGGCAAAGCAGGGAGCTTGTACAATTTTTGAAACACCCTTCAACAAACCCTTAAATTTTTCTCCGCATGAATTGATCCAGCGATTGGAAAAGAATATCAAAAATTGCTACGCCCTGGACGGGCACCTCACGTCCTAACTTCGTAACAGAAAGCAGAAAAATCTAAAATGGGAGACGACCGTGTAAAATGTTTTCACCTCTTCTACTGACGTCAAAGCAACGGCCCTTGCCCTTCACGTGACCGTTCGCTGACCATAGGGTTATGCAAATTACGAGTTGAGAAGTCAGAGCTGATTAGCGTACTCAACATGGCAGCACGACCTAGCATATCGTCGAGTCGTCCCGTTTTCAAGCGATACACCGCGCTTGATGTCTTAGATGAAATTCTAAACGACGAAGACAGTGTGTGAAGAAGATCTTGGAGGGTCGGATTCCGATATTAGTGATGAGGAGGAGACGGATGGGAATCAGCACCATCCACTTTTATCGGAGATAGGTG